>OZ024917.1:21918353-21950565 GCA_964017125.1 Flabesymbios commensalis
CTTGCAACGCCGAAATATTTGTGTCCAAACCATGGCGATCAATGATTTTTTCAATAAGAAATCATAATACATGTCTTAGTTCACTCTTTCCGCTTCATTTGAACTGTCAATGGGTACTTATATCGCCAAAATAACCTGACAAATGAATTCCTGGACCTCAAATTAGTCGAAAAAGAGGTATTAGTTGAGATTTTTGGACAAATAGTTCAATATACAATTTTTTAATATGTCTCTGGTGGTCATTTTGAATAATGCTCGGGGCCGAGTTATCCCCGCTAGTCAAATGTCTACCCTGGTCATTTTCATCGGGGATCGGTCCCTTTACATGAAACTATTCAGAAATTTCGGGTAGGCTACATCAAAATGTATACGGGTCTATGGAGCAGGGAAAGGACTAAGTGTACAAAACTGACAGATACATGCTTCACAGTGTACAGCGGCAAAAACATGCTGCTATGTAATTGATTTTTTAGTAGAAAAAATGACAGTGATTATACCCAATATGAGCTGATCTTTAATACAAAATACAGTGTCAATACAAGAACATCTAGAGCCAGGTTGATATGTATTATATACTAATATGTTCATTATTACATTGTGGTAGCTGTTATGGTAACCAGACTGTGCAACATAAATTACACCGCGTCAAATAATACAATTCAACATTGAATATGATCGTGTGCCATTAAAAATACCATTGATTTGTCAAAATAACAACATAAAAGGATTCGCCTGTTAACAATAACCTACAATATACATTCCATATTTTCTTATTAAAGCTGCTCCTTGGGATGAGCATTTTCAATTTTGTCAATTTTGAAAGTTTAATTTATATGAAGCTATATAACCTATTGATCTTGAATAAAATACAAAAATGTACAAACAACAATGTTGAAGCACTGAAAAAGACGAAACAAGCTCCATTCACAAGACGTATACTGTCATGTAAACTTGTTTGTTTACAGCATACCAAAATATAGACCGCAAACATCTCAGACGGCATGATCAAAGTAACCACATAGTTACATCAATAGCTGCCGCCTTTAATTGCTGTGAAAACGGGTTGATCAGGGGGGGAGGGGGGGTTGCCCTGCAGTACCGAATGTCTGCTCAACGCTGGGCCGACGGAATCAACATGTGGCCCAATGCTGTAGGAACATTCAAACGTTCTTTAGCAGGGGTTTAGGTATACAAAAAATTTGTTTGGGTTACCGTCGGATTCATAATAATGTGAATAAAAAATATTTTTTTAAATCTGAAAACTCTGAAAAAATGAAATCATGATCTGTGAGATGCACTACTTCATTAAAAGATTAAAAAAGAAAGATGATGTCATCCCAAGGAGCTGCTTTAAACTATATCGACAACTTAAATAGTAATGTCGGTCACTGACCAAGTAATGGTTGCAGCCATTGAAAAAATGATTTTGGTTAGTAGAAAAGTGATCTCAGCCACTAAAATAATTATCTCAACCACTGAAAAAAGTGGTATTGGCCAGTGAAAAATGATCCAAAAATAAAAGTTGACTGATATGTTTTTTTGTAATCTTCTCAGGGTTGTGTATCCAAAAATTAAAGGTAGCTTATCCATCTTTATTAGTGGCAGTGTGGGATATAGCCGCTTTTCTACTGACGTATACATGCGCGGCACTTGAACTTATATAATTATAAGATCTGGGACACCCTTCATTTTGAGAAAATCAACCATATAATATGAAATGGGTCAGCCAGAGAGAGGGACGTGGCGCATTATTATTTTAGTAGAGCGCATCACTGCAACGCCGATCGTGCAAGCGTCCCGGTTCAAACGGCGCTGATACTGCGTGTATCTTTCAGAAGAATACCGTATCGCCGCGCATTAGCGTGCATGCACTTATATTTGAAGATGCACTTATTTTTCGAAAATAAGTGCATGCACTTATATTCGAACATAAAAATAAATTTTAAATTACTTCAAATTCGGTAAAATCGTGATTAGTTGATTGATTCTAATCCAAAGTAAACGAAGCTAATGCTAGTAATCACAGACTGTTACCTTGAAGTTAACTTGAGACTCCAGCTAATAGGTGTTGGCACTACCTGAACTGTCATAGGCCTATCACACCTCATTTGTCAACGCCTTTCAGCTATCACACCCATACACGATCCCTTTGACTGTCGGTGCATTACTATAATATTATGGAACAATTCTCTCCTAATTATTATCTACACATTAATAAATAAAAGTAATAATGTAGTTTGTGTTTACCATCAACATATTTTTTTTATTATCTTTATTGACAAATACTAGTAATGGTTTCTATAAGTCAATACATATTGCTATCATTCTCACCTGCAGTGCATTTTCGAATATAAGTGCATGCACGTAGTATTCGAATATAAGTGCATGTACTTATAAACGAACAAGAATATTTTGGAGCCATGTCTAAAACATGTCTAAAACATTTTTGTTTCCGCCATCTTAATGTGACTAGGCGATCGCTTTAATTGCGGCCTCGTTGAGTTAAGCTTAAAACGAGTGTATCGACGTTAATTTCGCGCAACTGCCCGCTGCGCGCTTTTTCACGAAGCTTCGAAAGCTTCACAGTTAAAATGGAGAAAGTATACACATCAACATTATGATGATTACCCATTACAACAGAAACATTGACTAAGGTATGTTTACTTATTTTAATTGACATTTAGCTCAGCCTGTCTGCTTGTATCTACTTGCTAATGTCACGGGCTTATTTATATGCTGAAGTAAAGGTAAAAACCGTAATCTCCACATTTTAAAGGGCACCACATTGTCCTTGTAATAGTTTGGTGATGATTGGCATGTCATAAACTGATTCATTTGAAGATGTTTTATAACATTTCAGTTGTCATTTTCTGTATGACTCAAAGGTAAGATGTTCCAAGCCAAATTGCTCATATTTAAACCCATTGATTTGGATCACTTGAAAAAAGTCTCAATTTTGAAAGCGAAATAAACACATTTCGGTTAAAAAGTATCGTAATGTGCTGACAGGAAGTTTAAATATTTCAGTATATTATTTGTTTCCCCACAATGGTGCATGTAAGCGGAAAACAGATAATCTTAGACTTGGCTCACTCCAACTCTGAGCATTGCAATCATGCTTATCGAGGAAAGACATTTAGGAATAGTTCAATATCCATTTTTATAGCACGTTTGTCTCTTTTTGTAGAACGTGAATTTATTTTGATTACTACAGAAAATTGTTCTCGTAAATGCAGCTTTAACAAAATAAAAATACAGGTTCACTGGTGCGATATCCACATTTGTCAAACAAACACTGCTTTTATTTCGTCATTTATCTTCTCTGCATTTCATGTGGCATGAGAGATTTAATTAAGGAATCAGATGTTATGTCTCATTTGTTTCCCTTTTTGCTGAAGAACATGACGAGGGAGAGCGCGGCAGAACATGACACATAATACGTGTAAGAGTGAAAGGTCAGATACAACTCATCTATAAAATTACCCTATAAACATTAGACGTTGAACAAATGTTGGGCTAATGTTGGTCCAGCATCGTAGACGGTGCGCCAACATTAACACAACATTGGATCAACGTCTTGTGTTGGTGATCGTATTAGTTCTAAATCTAAATCTCGAGGCTCGATTAACATCATGTTTTTTCATGTTGGATTTGTAAAAATACAAAGTGTGCCTAGTTTTGAAGGAGAAGATAATCATACAATAATAATACCATCAACTTACAGATATTCGTGGGCTCCGAAGTCGTGACCAATGGCTATTCTATAGGTCATATCTTCTGGCTTGGTGAAGTAATCAGCCAAAGTCTCTACGCTACCACCGCCGGCACTGGAGGAGCCCCCGGTGTTTATGTTGATGGTGGGGGGATCAGCCGTGTTGACCTTTGACATGGCAACTGATGCTATGATGAGCGATACCATGGCAACCACTCCCACCACAGCAGTCACTATCACCAGCTTGGTGCTGTTTCCTAAGCAGGGGAAAATAACAGGAAGAATTATTGTGGCTGGTGGTTATGCAATTGTAAATACTGTCTGTTGTCATTAGTGTGGGTCTCTTTTATTGTAGCTTATAGACATACATATCTTTATGAATTTGCAGGACATCGATGATTAGCCCATGATCTCCTGAGAATCAGTGGTGTCATGTGAGGTGCTTTAAATAAAATAGTTATACAGATAAAAAGGCGAAGAAATGAAAATATCAGCTCTCATTAAAAAGGGAAAAGGAAATAATAAATACGATAAATACAGCAAGAAAATCAGTAGGCCTTATGTGACAATCGATCACATAAATAAACTGAAAAAAATGTACAATTTATTCTGAGCGTCTTTTCAAATAGATAACTTTATCCCAAATGTCATGTCTGCCTGAATATAAAGACCAACGGTATGATGGATGGGGCCTGACTGATGAGATAGATGATTGTCCACGTAGACTCATTAGATATGGGTGTATTTTTGCCACTTTGTATCCAAGGGGACGACCCCATGTGTGATAAGCATGTTAATCTGGGAGGAAGGAGCCTGTTCCTGATGACAGTAAAAAAAACACTCAAGCACCACAGGGCAAAAACCCAACAACAGCAACTGCTAATTTCTCAAGCTTTGGTGCTCGTTTATGCTCGATGGAGTACATATCGTGACCGTTTGCTGATAAAGGTTTGTGGAGCGAAAATAACCAATTATTTAGAGTATATCAAGCAAAAGATGACATATATTTACCAAGCTATCTTATTACCATTTTTAAGCGATTAAATTCGATATTTGCAAAAAAAGTGTTTAAACATAACCACTTTCTTATTGTATGCCAAAGCATTATGCTCACTTCTAAAGTTTTTGATAACTTTAACCATCAAAGCGCCAAGTGATAGAATTTTAATTTTCACCCATTCGAAGTTGTGTTTCGCTACCGCGACCCACAACTTCAAGTGGGTAAAAATTACTCATTATTTGCTTAATTTGAGACCAAACATTTGCAAATCTAGATGTTTAAGGACTCTTTTCATTCCCAATGGCAGCGATTTAGCCTGTTAATAAAACATATTAAAAACGACTATAGTCGTGCTTAGCGCCTAAAGGGTTAATAGTGTTCGAGAGACACTGGGTGATCTATGAAGCATAAAACAATACAGACTTTTCATATTGCGCAATGTATGTGCAAATCAACGAGGCGGTACGTTTACCCTGCCGCGTGTAGGCAAACAGCAGTAAGAAATTACTGATGTTTGCATTTACATGCCCATCTTCCCAAACACACGAGCACATACATATGTTTGCATAAACCATGGAGAGCAAAGTTTGTTTTTCAATTTGAAATCATCATAAAAGTCTTAGTTTGCTATTTCCGCTTCATTTAAATAAATATTCTTTCAGTGCGGGCACTGCGGGGATCGACTTCAGACGTCAGACGGTCCCCGCGCTGAAAGGGTTGACATCTCTTTGATATATAAACAAATCGTCGCCTCGGAGCTAAAGGATCCTATCTGACACTCGTCAGAGTGGCAGATAGGATCCTTTAGCTCCGAGGCGACGAAATGCTCTAACAGCCCACCAGGCCGGGGCCCTAGGGTGGTGGTTAACACCGCTGCCTTTCACGCTAGAGTTCGGGGTTCGGTTCCCGGTGTCGGCGGTTTGACAGAAACAAAATGTTTCTTCCCAATCCACGTGTGAAGCTCAGTATTGTGGGGAGCTTCCGTGACCGAGAGGTAGCGTGCTCGGCCTCAGACCACCAGGGCTCGAATTTCGAATCCTGTGTCTGGAGGACAGTGTCATCTCATTCATCTCATCCTCAGGAGGTTCTCCTGGCCCAGTGTAGCATATAATGTGACCCCAGTTGTGGGTAAATGATACCACAGAGGTATTAACATCAGAGGTTTCGTGAAACCCTAGAGGTTTCAACCCCCAGGGTTTTCCTGCGAATTTACCTCGTATGCACCATTTCGTGGAAACACGGGGGTACAAACCCCCATGGTTATATAATTTACCCCAGTGGTTATTCACTGAATTGACTATTTGATGGGGGAATTCCCAGTGTTTTGCTGTCCAACAAGAACTACTACTTCAGTAAATGGTCAGCATCATTCATGCCTCATACCACAACGGTAACATGATTATGGTTAACGAAATAATAGCAACAGACATGACTGAAGCTGATAACAAACTCCGTAATGATGCATAAGAATATCTAATTGTAAACCTATTTCCTCCATAAATTGATTATGAATTCGAATATTCAACAATATTCAGCAATATTTAATTATAATTATTGCAAATAACAACAATGTGCAAACATTGTGAGGCAATATGCCATAACAGCTATTATGACATTGTAAATGTTGATAATTGCAACAAATTATAATTAATGTAAGCCATGCATTGCATTATTTACTTAGGTCATTTTAATTAGTTATATTCAAGCATTCAAAGCACTTATTTTTCACTGAAGAGATGATTAGGCCTGTATATTTGCTATCCCCACCCCCCATACGAATACACATCACTGTCGACTTCGATCTTTAATATGTTTTTTTCTCGAGAAAAGTCAGAAAAAGTTAGCCATTGCAATGAGAAAAAAATGAAAATCATTCAAATCTAAACTTCTCATATTGTATATTATAAACATAGATCTATGTAAATCAGTTGCACACATTTTGCATCGTTTAGTGATTGTTGCGGTAAATTGTAACTGTATTCTGTTAGCTTAGGGGTTTTGTCAAGTTAAAAAGAATCCAAATATCCGAGAAAAACTCACACACCCCCCTATCCAATTTTTTTTCTTTTTTCAGAAACATGTACAACAAAAAAAAACAACACAAAAAAACAGATAATATTAAAAAAAAAAAAATGCGGGTAGGGACTTGACTCACCCACCCACTCCCGAGTTTTTCTCGGATTTTTGGATTGTGTTTAACTTGACAAAACCCCTCGATTTTAAAGACACTTAAGTGAAAAAACAATCCCTGTGTGCTTTATCTGCCTTCATTAATTTCAGAAATTTGCCTTATTTTTTATAAGTGCATATCGGGATGTCAAAATTAAAACTGCATGGCCTATCTTCCAATTTAGCACTGTCAGTGTCGGATACGACCCTTCGACACTGACAGTGTTGCAGATGGTAATTTTAGCGTTAATTGATTATTACACTTTGTTACTTATGAATGTGAATTGAGTAGCGTGTTTTGCGCACCAGAAAATCTCAACTATTTAAAGATTGAACACGTGCACATCCAGGATGAGGAGCTGTTAATTGAAGTCATAATATATTATAGAAACACTTTCAAAACCCTAACGTACGCAGACATCATTATTTTGTCATAGTAGACTAACGTTAGTGGTAGGAATTTTATGTTGTTAATACATGCATTAAGTTTTATTGATTTGTTCTTTACTAATTATGCAAAACACGCTTTACCTCTACTTGATAGCAGTTTTAAATATTACAATAGTGAAGCTATAACAAACACTTAGGTTATCATGCACAAAATACGCAAGAGTGACAAATACAATAATCAAAAAAGGTACTTGCGATTTTCTAATATAATTAAAATTATTCATCAATAATATGTATCTGGTATTCATTTACATGCGATCAGACACTGATAACCCACCCCGTATGCTTCTGTGTTTTTGTATCAAAATAAAGAAATATAATGTGGAAGAATGAAGAAATGAAGAATATAAAATAAAAATGTTTTATTAAACCCAAAGAATAAAACAATATAAACTGATGTGCCCTGCCAGTGGTCGGGGTGTCTGGCCGGCATGCGGCGGGGCGACGGCGCGGACCCATTACGGATGTGTGTCGCCGCACCGCTGCGTGCGGAGCAGACACCCGCCACCTACAACGTAAATTGCCTCTATAAACACGAAATTCAAACAACATGGAGAGCCTCTATTAATTGTTCATATATTTGTATTTCATCCGCACCAACACTGTAACTCCGCATACTCGTCCGCATACCTGGAACCAATAAAATGACAATCATTTATTATTCGATTAAACATAAACATTTATAACATCCACACATTTTTTAAATAATAATCATGTTGATTCGTTTAGACTAAACATTTTACTTGACTACCTCTATTACATGTATAACGTCACATAAGAAATTTATTTCATTGTTCAAACTCACCTTAAATTGGTAACCTAGCAACAATTGTGATGTCATAACGCATTAGGCTTAACAAAACCAGGTTGTTGTGTGTGTCTATGTCATATACCCTGATGAAGCTATAAGCGAAACATGTCGGAATAAACCTAAACACAGAATAGGCAATGTGTTGTCTTCTCTTATTAAATTTACCCCTCACTCTGCCCGTTTACCCCTGCTCTAGTAGGGGTAAATTTAACCCAGCAATTGGCCTAATTCACCCCCATGCGACATTCACCCCCTCATGGTGCATACGAGGTATTTCGTTTTTTTTAAATTTACCCCCAAGATACCTCTGAGGTTTGTCCAAAGGTTGGTGCAAACGGCCCCAGCAGCTCGAGGCGAGAATGAAGGGCTGCTAAAACAGCACATGACTCACGACTTAGATCATCTTATTACTAAATTATAACTACATTAACTTCTCTTCAACAAATATGCCTAATTGTTTAGAAAAAGAAAGGGTTAATTAATTCAATCAAATATTTATTCAAAATTAAGATGAGGCCTAGCTTACAATACTAATTGTCATATGCCGAACCAGATTGTTTATAAATATTCCAAATTTACAAATATTCCACAGTAACCACCTAGACATAGGTCCATAGATTTATGTAGTCTACTATAGGTTTACTCTACTTAATTGTAGACTATACACATATGAGCATCATGTGAGATTCTACAAAGGCTAGATATTGATATCAATTGGGGTATCTTTACTGATTACTCCTACATTTTAGGAATGTAGATCTAAATACTACCATTGTTTTACTACTTCAGTCTACTTTATATAGTAGTCATACATTTAGACTACATAAAATGAGATGAATGGGGTTTTTAGGCCACTTTTGTGCATATGCAGGCTAAACTGAACCAGGAGAACCTCCTGAGGATGAATTAGATGACACGCCCCTCCAGACAAAGGACTCGAAATTCGAGCCCTGGCGGTCTGAGTCCGGGCTCGCTACTTTTCAGTCTCGGGGGCCCCCCACAATATTGAATATAGACTACATGAACAGTGTAATTATGCGTTCATCCAGACGACAGATCAGATGTGGATATCAATTGGGCTATTATTCATTGATTTCAGCACTCTGGAGTGTGTAACCTATCTAAAATGAGATGCTTGTACAGATTAGAGGAGGTTTTATATGTGATAATCGTTGTGTAAAATGGCCTCAAATTAAAAAAAAATGAGTAGCGAAAGACAACTTAAAGTGAGTAAAAAAATTAAATAAACTAACTTAACAGGATAGCTAGGGTTAATCTACTTGAAAACGCCAGCCTCAGAAATCATGGGGAATAAGTTGAGATATTTTTCATAAAAACGTTTGTCTAATTTGCCGATGTATATTACGTCTTTATAACAAATCTAATACATTATATTGTTTCACAAAACACGAAATAAGATCCATAGATTTATAATAGAAATAGTTCTGCATTTCTGTATGCTATGTGCACAATGATAAAAATATCGTGTCGTAAGTAGAGAAACAAATGTAAGCCATTTAAAGGCCCAGTCACACACACCATCACGCACGTCCAGCGCACAACAAATGAAGAATTTTGGGCAGTGCGTTGTGATTCGCTGGGCGTGCGTTGTAATTCGCTGAGCTTGCGTTAGAATACGTTGATGATTTGACGAAAACGCCGTATGAACGTTATTAATTTATTGTGTGCGTCTACATCTGCGCACATTTTCTGCATGTTCAAAAATGTGGGCGTTTTTCCACGTGTGAATGTAGATGTCAGAAGAACGTCTGACCTGCGCCAGTCTAACGCTAGGCACAAGTAGAGCACACGCTCAAAATTCGTTGTGTTTTCGTTGACCAAGATTTGTCCCAGTCACACATAAACAACGCACAGTCCACGCATAAAAAATTTTAAAATAACAATACGAGTCTGGATTGTAAAAAACATCGCAAGCTGGTGGCGAATGCACAGCGTGTTTTCAACGCAAAGGGGCGAATGTACAGCGCTTTTCTAACGCGTTAGATGCATACAGTGCGCATTAAACCCTAGAATGCTATTGTCGACGATTATAGTAACTTTTATCAGTATCTTTTGTACACATGTAACCATTTTTAAAACAAAAAATGTGTCCTAAAATTATGATAACATTATATGTTTGGACGTAATCTCTACAAATTAATAACAAATTCTGCATTAAAAGCCGTGTATCGTGTGAAACACCACCTCAAATGATTAAAACTAAAATGTCGTTCCCCCAGAGTTCCAAAGGTTAAGCTGCAGAAATAACATAGTCACAGCGTGTTGATCGAGCGCTGGGCGAACTGCCAGCGTGTGCCCAACGTTTGCTTCGAGCGAGCGCTCATTCAGCGTAGGACAGGCGCCTTGCCCGCGACTGCCCTGCGCCCTCAACGGGCAGCCATGTGATACAAAGCAAACGTATTTGGCGTTGATATAATGTTGTTCTAGCGCGCCCTACGTGTTGCTGGCGGTCTTCTGGCGTGTTCATTTATGCGTTCATATGCGTTCAATATTTTAAACACACCCAACTTCCTTTGGCGATTACAGGGCGCACAAAGATATGCGTAGCGCTAGTGCAGCGCCCTCAACGAACCTGTAACGAGTGCTGACGCACGGCCGACGCACGACAGACGCTCTGGCAAAAAATAATCAACTTTCAGTGGGTGGGTGGTGCGTCGACTATATGTGTCTGAGTCTTACGTTCAGAAAAAAACTCAAAAATGCTGCCACTGAGCGCGCATATTGCGCCCATCCAACGTGTTCCTAACGCATGTCCAGCGAACATATAACGTATATTATGGGGCGTGCTAAATTCTTTCTGCCATATTCGTGCCTCGCGCTGGCGATGCGCGATGTATTCGTTAACTTTGTCGCCCTGCTAACGTTCAACGCGGTGGCGAAACGCTGTGTATTCGCTGATTTATACACCTGATTTATTTATAACACGCTGTATATTCGTCTTAAACTCGCTGGCTCTTCTCATATCCTGACAAAATTTTTGGACGCACAACGACGCACTGCTCTAATTTTTTTCACTTAAGACGTGGGCTGTGCGTCGTGCATGTGTGACTGGGGTATAAGGGCTAAGCACGCTATAGTTCTTTATCTGTTTTATTAGCAGGTTTAATCAGTTATTGGGAATGAAAGGAGTGTTTGAACATCACTATATGAGTAATTTCCGAGAAATAAAATATAAGCACAAATGCAATAAGATATCGGGGAAAGGGTTGACATAAAACAAGCAGATGTTTTCTATTGAATGAATGTGACGTATCATTGTGGCAATATTGCAACACGTCAGGACTGTCTCCTATTAACCTTTTCACTACCATACATGACGGAAATTTCCGTCGTCATTCGTCAATGAACGTAACCATAAAATGACACAAATTTTCGTCAAATATATACTACATTTATGTATTTTTCGTCATTTGAAGCTGGAAATTGCGTTAGCAATTCCAGCTTCAAATGACGAAAAATAGAACTCCTACACCAGTATATCTGGATCCTGGCATGCACCCCGGCCTGGAAGTCAAAGGGTTAATGACTTTCAAATGTGTGCATTATTACAACCAACATAACCGTCATCAGGGCATCCGAGACTCGAACCCATTATCTACAGTTCACAACTCAAACCAAGGAAAATAGAATCTGATTCTTTTTTCCTTGCACAAACCAAATGAGACACCGCCCAGTTTACCAAGAACCCGTCTCCAAGGCTTCAATTCCTGCTCGGCGGAAAATGGCCACGTGTGATATACGTTGGCCCGATGTCGATGTGAGTACAATGATGGCATATGGATGATGAAAATTACTAATCCACGTTTCTGTATCATGTGTACTTGTATTCAATTATCAATCAAACGTTTTATTTGATATAATTCGTTCAAATTAAAGTATTACAAAACGACCATGGACATGTTTGAGCCATACTCACAGGACAAAATTGATGTCCTTTCAGCAAAATCTTACACTCAATTGCTGTAGTACACTATAGCATTCATCAGTGAGAACACTGCTTGGAGTGTACTAAATCTGATAATTTAAATTTACATTGAATTGTGCCTGGATTGCGTCTGCTTGGTGAAAACTGCTTTGATTCGACGTCATTAAACGCACTAAATAAATTAAAATTGACTATTTTTGTAGCGCAGGCACATATAGATCTTTTTTACACACTATGTACCCTACATAAAATCTAAAATAATAGCATTCAATAATAATTTTTGAAATCATCTAACCTTCTTCACCCATTGTTAACGTTTGTGATGTTTTACGCACTTCCTTGTAACGCACCTTCCACGACTGTTAGAGGATGGGCTCGGTGGCAGTGTGTCGGTATAAACTACACGCTTCAAGTAAGTCAACAGGTAATTCCTCATGTCGAGTTTTTATCATTCTCCAACCGCCGGTTTAAAGGCGTCTGAGCGTTGGGCCAGCATCGGAGATGCTAACCCAACGTTGAGACGGCATTATGCTGACGTACAATGTGTTTTGATGTAAATGACAGTGTAACCCAGCAAACACGAGACGTTGACCCAATGTTGGACTAATGTTGGCCCAGCGTCTTCGACGCTGGCCCAACATTAACACAACATTGGGTCAACGTCTCGTGTTTGCTGGGAAATGATCATAGCGTGACTGGGATAGCTGACAAATAAAAGCTAAACGTTAATAATGCTGCTAGAAGATTTCGAGAGAGATCAGTACAACATATATTTTAGTACACAGGAAACGTTTTGGAAATGATGGAGAACAAACTGTTATTTAAAAATGTTCTCATAACATTACGGTACATTTTTCAACATAGGCCTACATGGATGTAATTTAAAAAAAATTGAACAGGCACATTTCAGCTCAATGTGTTAACGGTGGCATTACGACAGTATACATAAGAATTATATAAGAATGTTATAAATTAACATTTGATATCCAAATTAGAATTTGTCACACCTGACCAATAAGTCATTTTTCTCATAATGTTGCCCTCTGACATTTAACATATCGCGGCTTTAGTGCGCAATAGGTCACATCAAGTCTTACGTAACAAACAGTCAGAATCACGAGACCAGCAATATACATGCACACAACTTCTGATTCCTAAACGATCAGCAGTATACCACACACCTTCGGACTCCTATACGACCAGCAATATGTTACGCAACTTCTGATTCCTACAGGACCAAGAGTATAATACGCACCTCACCCACAAGACCAGCAATATACCACGCACCTTCTGTTCCCATATCAATTGGGGTGTAACAATATTTTAGGTATATACGTAAGCTCGAATTAGAATTTTACGCTTTCCAGAGTGCCTTTTTTACTACAAGGCAACATTGTATAATAAGTTATGTAGTTATTTTATATGTGGGTTTTGGTGCGGGAATACATCTTTACACATTATGACAATAACTGTTTATCTTTATACCTATCTTCAATTACTACAGTATGTACCATGTATAACAATAACACATTAACCACGCGGCGTATCATCTCCGCAAGTCCACCAATTAATGTACCATGCACATTTTGATCCCCACAATGTCAGCAGTAGGCCTATAATACGCACCCTCTCATCCCTATGAGACATTAAAAAACGTTTCTTAATGACGCTTAATTATATGACTGGGACGACTCAGCAACGTGAGATGATAGAAATGTACAAGTGAAACTATAAGATACTTTCCTCTCATTACAAACATATATTTGAAGAACCGTCACAGAAGGCCCGAGACGTTCAACAAATGCTGAATTAAAGTTGGGCCGGTATCGCAGACGGTGGACCAACATAAAACCATCATTGGTTCAACATATCGTTTCAACAGGACACGCATATAGAACTTTACCAAGAGACGGATTCTATCCTCCAGTTAGCATGCTTACGCGGTCAACATAATACCAACGCTAATCTCACACAATATTTGAAAAGCACAATCATGCTAAAGCGAATTTTTTTTAAATTGAATTTGATATTTTTGAGCAGGCATGCTTGTCACATATCTGTAATAAAATATGCTATTTTAAACATTTTCCGTTTAGTTATCTTATTTATATTTCCACCACTTTGAATTTTGTCTCGCTACCGCAAATCACAATTATAATTTTTTTTACTCACATCTGTTTAATTTTACATCAAAATTTGCACGAACTAGCTGTTGTGGAAATTTAATCCCCTCTTGGTCCTGTTAGATTTTCAAATGTAAAAAACTCACCATTATAATTAGTATTCTGAGCATTATAACAGATTTCTTGATTGATTCGAATGCGGCAATTACAATTACAATTCACGGTTTCAATCGATTAAAAACATACTCTCTCGGACAGCGAATCTGCGCTTATATAATATATGCCATTAATGCTTGAGGCGATAACTTGTGTGTACATTCAAGGCTCATACCCAGGTAAATGGCATGTTTTTGTTTTAGCTCTGTTATATCTTTTTGAGTGTTTGAATGAGTGAAGGCAACATTCCGATAGATTACAACTTTTAGAAACATCCGTTAGCAGCGTAATCAGGTTTCGAAAAAAAAAAATTATGACAAAATGTCGGTCATTACATTTTTGTCTTTTAGATCCACCCGCTTTTCAATACGTTGCCATGTTTCACAGAAGAGTGACATCGAGTCACCGATTTGAATATTTCCTTCTATTTCCTTTTTTATAATTCATAGCCGTAATCTATGACAAAAAGTTCTTAACTCGTATCAGGATAAGTATGTAAGGTCTCAGATGTATCACATCGTCAAAGACGTTGCTGGTTTTATTACAATGTCATCTGAATTACACCCCTTAACGTCGCTTTCCCAATGGGTCTTACATTTTCAAACACCAAGGGTCAACACTTATAATCTCGGCCAATTGACATGTTTTACATCTTTGTGGGACATCGTGAACATCGCCAAATTACACAGGTAATTTTCATGGGATGTTCGTGGCTGGTTAAGGGATTTTCCTCAGTTTTGATCCTTTCAAAGAAAAAAAACAAATCAACATCGGACCTTTCATCTAGACCCTCAGTGGCTTGATCAAACCTAATATAATAAAGGGATGGTTGTTGGAAATAGTATCGTACCAGTATTCTGTCGTGCAAAGTCAAAAGGCAGTATGTGATTACTTTACCAGTGAACAGATATTGCTTTTTGACTTAGCAGAGCAGTATTCACTACTGATCAGTACCATCTTCACAAGTAATGTAGATGTTGTCATGAAAAGTCCGCTTGTATTTGAGCTTTTTCCACGCCAGAGGGAGCTCATGCATGTATACACCAGTATCAGATCAGCCTATAATTGGGCTAATGTGGCCGATTTCTGAAAACGTTTTCACGTACATATTTCAGCAAATGTTATCTCATTCAGTACGCAATATATGGCTTCAAATAACGAAACGATGCGGAACCGGCAGAGCGCAATAAATTTCATTTTGTCGCGATGAAAATAAAAAATAACAAATGCAATTTTGAGATATGTTGTGATAGACCTCGATCGCATGATGTAAAATTGATATCATGGGGAAACATTACATCATATTACGTACTTTCTCGAGAATACATTATGTCGTGAGAAACCAATAGGCGATATCTGCATACTTTACAAGTAAACAGATACTGCCTTTTGGTTTTGCACGACAGTATAATAAAATACGTATAGTGACATAATTATCACTGATTATTAGTAGGCACTGTACAGTGAACATTCCCCAGCATACCACGATACGAGTGCCGTCATGGTGTTTTGCATTTAGCGTTGTGTTTAAGAGGTTCCTCAGAAAAAAACGTTATGTGATACAAGTATACATACGTACGTAGGCCTAGCTTTTCCCCTAATGGGGTTGGGGTGCCTTATTAGACGGGTAGATATATGAAAATAACCACTCGAACCCCCAAAAAATTAAAACAAAAGGTTTCTCAACAGTTTTTTATCCTACTGGATATAGTGAATGACAAAAAAAAGTCTATCAAAATCTGACCCATACAAGTCCGGAAATCCAAGATGGCCGCCATTGGCCGTGAAAATCCATGTATTTAAGAGTTGGGAAACTCATTAGTTACAATAAAATTCTGGCGGAGTCAAAAAACTAAGATGGCAGTGGGCCTAGGGGACAGAATCCAAGGTCAAAGGTCAATTTAAAGGTAAAATAGGATTTTGCAACTAATAAAAGTAAGAACAAGTGTAATACCTTTTTTTCGTGTAATTTTGGCTAGAAAATTCATTTCTTATATTATTTTCATGATTCGTGGTCATCTTCGATGTCAAAAGGTCAACTTCAAGGTCAAGTAATCGAAAATTGTATTTTTACCAAAAAAAGACCTAGAATACGATGAACTTCCAAAGATGCGTAGGCTATTTCACTCAACCTCAGACCATCCTTCACACCAGCCACACCAAAAGTTAATAAGTATGCATCGCTGGTAAATTAAATAAATACTTTCTTCAGAACCATTTTGATACTTTCCACAAGGCATGGCATGTTATTTTTCTAGTGACTGTTAGGAATAGTTACCATTGCTTTCTGTGCAACATTCTGAGCGACACAGTTGCGAAAATGCAATAGTACTGCTTATTTCTCAACTATCTATTTATTATCAGCACACCATCATAAGCTCTGTGAAGAACGTAAATAATAGTATTCCGTGGTCATGTTTGTTTGGATATACTTACGTTAAACTGAATGCTGTGGCTGCTTTTTGTGGCGATAATATGGTGTTTTAACACAACGCAGCGCATCTTTCATTTAACAAAACCGAAAAACACATAACACCACTCCAATGATTGCTCCCCGTGGGAATGAGCACGTGACACCACGCATTGTGTTGGCACGCAATGTGAAAAGAATGCGGCTCTCTGTTATTAATAAAAAACAAATAACCTCATCAAAGTATGTGGTGCCATTTGTAAAAAATATTTTTATTCTGTAGTTTTCCCATTTACTTATTGATTGTAATTTCACATTTACTAGCATTAATATATATCTTCACCATGTCAAATGATGTGACAGGTGTGCAGACCCCACGTTCAGTAAAGTTATACAGCTGACAAAGATACAAATAATTTGCACTGCATGACTTCCTCCCAAACAACATTATTATCATTTGCACCTAAAAAGTATTTTAATTATGTTTTTTTTGCTCATCATAAAATGGCATTGAACCTGTACAAATGCTGGAGAAACGTTGTGGTGAGGTTGTGGAAAGGTTGCACAAACGTTGCGAGAACTTTTTTAAATCCTTATGATATAACGTGTAAGAATTTTTTTTAAAACCTTATAATATAACGTTGTCACAACGACACAACTACAGTACGTTGTCACAACGTTGTGACAACGTTGTCACAATGTCATTTTGTTAGCTAGGAGAGTCTGCAGTGGAACGTACACTAGCGGCTGTTGTCGGACTAGCATAGGCCTATAGGAGAATAAAAGGTTTTGACAAGTTTTTGAGCCTTGGCGGTCTGCGTCCGAGCACGCTACCTCGCGGTCAGAGAGGTTTCCAAATATATAGAAGTCTCTTTTTAGGTGACGTTTTCAGTCTTTTCTTGACGATTTCGTGTTCATGAGGTAACGTATCGTGATTAATTATGCTTATAATAATTAAGTAATTTGGTCATTGTTTGACACGAATTTGCGTTCGCCATTGTTTTCTAGATGGTGTGTTTTGCTGGAAAACAATACCAGTATTCGACTGGGCTGTTTTGGTGTAGCACTTATTTTGGTGCAGCACTTTTTGTATCCGAGTGGTCTTACACCAAAATCGGTGCAGCAATTTTTTGCACCCATATAAAGATGGTGCACAAAGGTGCGGTAAAGTCACGTGGTCAGTTCAACTATAATCTAAGGACGTTATTGGCTGCCGCATTCTACACTCTACCTTCATCAAATCGTATTCGGCTGGTACAGCACACTTTGTCCACTGCGCAGGTGCGTGTGGTGTAAATTACTGTAATTGTTTTGCACCCAAAATGCCCAGTCGAATAGGCCTAATGTTTACTTTCAGCGGTTTTTTTGTAGATTCGTCACGGAACAATGGTAGAAAAGTCACACCCCTAAAATCACTCAATTGGGGGACGAAAATGTCCCCAAATTGACTGCCTGTCACTCAATTTAGGCACGTTCCTCAATTGAATGACGAAACAAGTTTCCCCCCACTGCTTACCCTATGAGATTTTCCAAAAAAACAGATAGTCTGTACAAAGTGTACAGAGTGATCTACATTTAGGTTTTCTCATTGGAAATTATATTAAAGAACAGAGTGTTAGGAAAATCACTAACGATTTCTTGCAAATATTTAATATACTTTTTCTACATTTATGCTATATTTCGTTTTTTCGTTAAAATGATGTTTCTTTCATGTGCCATTGCAAAGATAGTTATAGTGAGCACTATTTTATGTCATCTTTGTTTATTCATTTATTTGTATAATAATTCAGGTACGGGAGCTTAGTGCTTTTGAGTACCTTTTATCTATACTCACTCATAGCTTCCAGTAGTTAAAGGGCTAGCAGTTTGACATCGAGGGCATGTGTTAATATAATCCACCCGCACAGCATTCAAAGACAACACTATATTCAAGTAACAAGTAACAAGTAATTTATTCTGATGGTCCTCTTTAGTAGAAGACAAGACAGAGTTGCCAGGAAGGCACATGACATAGTATATACAATATTCACATTTTGCAATATTAAAATTTACATATTATTATTTTCACAAACATAGCCAGCTTTTTAAGGTTTTCACCCTTAGTCTGTTTAAAAAGTTTATGTGGGTAGAAGGTTGAAGGTCTTACCCAATAGTTTGAATTGATAAAATGTTTACGTTCTTCTTTAAAATTAGGACAACAAAGTAAATAATGAAATTCATCACCAATATCTGTTTCACAAAAATGGCATATACGCATATTACGAAGGACTTGTGACCGAACATCGGCTTCTATGGGTAAGCGATGATTTCGACATCTAAATTTTGTGAAATATTTCCTGAGTAGGTCTGGTAATTCAAATAAATAACTTTCGAAGCCAAACGATGTTTTAATAATACGATAAACTGTACATTTTCCTCCTTGTGATATAATTTCGTGCCATTTTTGAATAAACTGATCTTTTAGTCTTATCTTCACTGAATGTTTGAATACTTCGATAGAACAAGGCAATGATTGATTCAAACATAATCCAGAAAATCCGCAATTGTTCAGCGTTGTCTTAACAGTTTCCACCCATTCAGACTTAAATATATTTTTTTTATCTAATATATATAATAAATAGTAGATCGTATTTGAGATCTTGTGTTTTTCACCAGTACATAATCTTGCCCAAAATGTTAGCATACGTGATTTAATATCAACATCCAGGGGAATTGCACCCAATTCCCCATAAACCATCATAGTGGAAGTGAACTTATTTACAGATAACACATATTTAAAAAATCTAAGCTGGAGTCTTTCAAGTAGGTCACATTTTTCGCTGCCCCATACTTCAGCTCCGTACAACACTACCGGTTTGACAAGTACATTAAAAAGTTTTAACATTACATCCACCGGGAGAGATAGATTTCTGGATTTTTTAAGTAGAGCGAACATCGCTCTGCATCCTTTCTGATATAAATGTGATTTTGCTATTTTGAATTTGGCATTGTAGTTGAAGACTAATCCTAAGTAGTTATACTCCTCTACAGTATCAAGTATAAATTCTCCGAAATTAAAAATATGGTGTCTTCTTAATTTTACTCTGGAAAAAATTAGAATTTTGGTTTTATTTACATTGATGTGCAGGTCGAAAGTATCACAATATTTTTTCATTTCATCCAATGATGCTTGTAGGTCATTTGGATTTTCAGCAAGTATTACTGTATCATCAGCGTACAAAAGTATATACAGTTTAAAAAATGTTACAATTTCTTCATGAAGATACTCTTTTTGTAAGTTTTCTATGTCTTTTAATCCGTTGCATTTTTGCGATATGAACGACTTTAGGTCGTGTAGATATATGGAGAACAAAAGCGGAGACAAATTTTCTCCCTGTCATACACCGATGTTACAGGTGAAAAAGTCTGACTGTTTTTCTGCTGTTAATGCTACGCTAGATTTGGCTTTTTCATACATGTTTTTTATGATATCAAATAATTTTCCTGAAATTCCAGAGGCTAGCATCTTTGACCACAAGGTTGATCTATTTATAGTGTCAAATGCTTTTTTATAATCGACGAAACAACAGTACAATCGCTTACGCTTACTGAGATACAGATCAGCTAGTGATTTCAGAACAAATAGGTGATCAATAGTTGAGAAATCCGATTTAAAACCTGCTTGTTCTGCTTGTACAATATTGTTTTCAATAAAAATGGTTAATCTTCTATTTAAACAGCTTGTGAACAGTTTACCAAAACAACTCAGCAGTGAAATTCCCCTGTAGTTGTTGGGATCATTAGGGTCACCTTTGTTTTTGTAAATAGGCCGAATTACGCTCTGACACCAATCGTCAGGCATGTGCCCTGATTCTAAGATCAAGTTAAATATTCTGGTGTAGCAAGGAGCAAATTCGTGGCGTGAATGTTTCAAAAATTCGTTTATTATTTGATCTGAGCCCCCCGATTTATTGTTTTTTAGTTTTGATATAGCTTCCCAATTTCTTGGGGTGTAAAAGGTCTGTTTAGTATTTCATTAGGAGGTATGTTGTTGAGCTCACCGTTCGTTTCACATGCATCGCCACTTTTATTCCCAAGAGCAAGTTTCTCAAAATGCTCTTTGAATATATCTAAAGAGATGTTATAATGAGCTTCTGATGTTTTTCCCTCTTTAATTATTTTCCAATACTCTTTGGGATTTTTAGACTGCAGTTGGCGTAATTTGTGAATTAATTGTTGTTTATATTTGGAATAAGCTTTATGCACTATTTTTTTATATTTTGTGCTGGATTTTCTTGCGAAATTTAAGTTTTCCAAACTTTGTTCTCGTTTATAGTTATTTCTGCATTTTATCATAGTTTTTCTAGATGTTTCACAAGACTTGTCATACCATGGTTTGTGCGGTAGTTGTCTTCGTCTTAATTTCGTTTTTTTAAGAGATTTCCCCATACCCGAGTTATATGCAGCTTTCTTTAGTGCATCACTAATGACACTAACAATATTATTAATATCATCATCTAACAGACTGCTTTTTATTTCTGCTTGATGTATAGTCTCTTCAATTTTGTTTTTAAACTTACTTATATTTGCTCTATATACATCAATGAAATTGGCATTCTACTTGTATTTAATGTTTTCACACATATTAACTGTTTCAGAATTTTTAAATTCATCGTGTGCCAATATCTGCGGTACTGATTTAAAAGCAGCATAAACTGGACAGTGAATATCAGATAAAGTACCATCAAATTCCAAGATATCAAAGTCAGATATAATTTCACTGAGTTTTTCCGAAATAATAACATAGTCCACAGTACTGGAATTCTTACACGTTGATTTGCCAATTTCATTATCTGCACCATATCTACCATTCAACATATGTAAATTGAGGCTACGACACATATCAATTAACCGTCTACCCATTTGATTAATAGTTTTGTCACAATTTGATCTTACTCTTCCACTTTCACTTGTGGTACAACTGGCATCATCATTATCCAGCATTACATTTTCATCTTCATACTTAGTGTCAGTCGTTTCCATTCGATCTGATAATACACCTGTTCTTGCATTAAAATCGCCTAGCAAGCAAATTCCAGCGTTTGAATTTAGGGAGATAATATCAACAATATAGTTTTCAATTTGGTCAAATATTGAGATGTCAGCATATGGTGAATTTTCTGGCGGATTGTATATTAGACCAAATACAATGGGGATTTGACAGATGTTTTTATTCAGTCTAATCCATATTGTACTTTTGATATCAGTGTCAAGAACAGTTATATGGTCAGATAGGGAATTGTGAACGAGAATAGCAACACCACCAGATGCTCGTTTTTTAATTGTCCTGTTATTTGTAAATATCTTGTAATTTGGAACATCAATATCATCTAGTTCATCTAGTTTTGTTTCAGTTAGAATTATCAGTTTATATTTTTGAATAAATTCTTCAAAGTCCAATAGTTTTAGCTTAGATCTAAGACCACACACGTTCAGGTTAATGATGTTCAATTTAGACAGCTCAATGTTCTGAGACGATTGTCTAGTATCGCTGGTAGGTACTTCACGAGTAATTACGTCGTGTGGGCCAATGTGGCCTGCCTGGCGAATGTCCTATTGTGTGTCTGTGAATGTAATCAGGTCTGTATTGGCATGTTGTGGGCTGTTGTCAAGCTTCTGTTCCTTCGTGTTGTTGTCTGCTGATGGACTATGTGTTGAGCTGCTTTTTCTTTTTGTTGTTTGGGGGTCAGGATACATCGTAGTCATTATTTTGTTGATCAATAATTCTTTCCCTTTCTTATTCAGATGAACACCCTTCGGGTCGTTTGAGTCATAATATTGTTTGATGGCGTGTCCTCTCGATGACCATAGTTTAGACCAGGTGTCAATGAATGTGTAGTTGTCTGGTTGGGCATCATCGAGTAGCACAACAATAGGCCTACCGGTAGGATAAACAAATTGTATGAGCCAAGAAAGATTTGTTTTGTTAGATTTAGGCCTATCATTTTGTAATGATGGATGCTTAAAATGTACTATGTCATGATATCTGTTTTATGTTATGAAGAATGCTATATATCATTTATTTATAATATTCTTTTCTGGGGGGTAAAATGATTGATGGATGTGTACAGTGTGACGATGTGGTAATATCAAAAATTATGGTACGATATTTGTTTTAATGTATAAATAATGTTGTTTCTGAAGCCCAGTGAAACTCAAAATGTTGACTGTTTAAGCACGGTATCAGGGTTTATCATTATATATAAAAGGTTCATATATTTACGAGGATGATAAGGATTTCTTTCGTGTGGTGTTCGTGGTGAACCTCGGAACATATGCACATTTATTTGTGTTTTATGTTATTTTATGTATTTTGTGTGATACAGCCGTTCTTTGTTAAATGTTGGACATATACTAATATTGTATTCGATAGAATACAGTAGGTTTATTCATTTTATAATAATGGGTGTGAGACCACTCATGATGGTATTTAATGTAAGGGTTTATATATCAATGTAGTGAGGGTACAGTACATAAGTGATGTTATTACAATGTTGTGCACAATAAACAAATTGTACTGGTGTAAATCATGTGCCTATGTAAACCTATGTACACATCATACTAAATTCATCGTACTGTATAGGCATACTCTTCGTTCTTTCTTTGTAATAGGCCTACTGTACACCTCTTACAAATGTCCAATAATGGGGGCTATTTTGTACATACATAGATGTCATATATATTTCCAAAACAGCGAATTGTACTCGCATGTTCTATTTTTAACCATACTCTTTATTTTTATTAATTATGGCTGAGTTTAAAATTGCCTCTATGAATTGTAGAGGTCTAGCCGACAAAATTAAACGACTGAACGTGTTCAATTATTTTCGTAAAAAATGACATTGTATGTTTACAAGATATCCATATTGAACAGCAGAATGTTGATAAAATCAGAACAGAATGGGGGTCAGAAGCCGTGTTTAGTCCGTTTAAATCCAACGCGAGGGGTGTTGCAATATTATTTAATAGTACGTTTGCTTTTAAAATTATTAAAACAGAAGTCGACCGAGAAGGAAACTTTACGATTGCACACATTGAAACAATGGAAAAATTTATAACTATTACCAATATATATGGACCAAATAGAGTTTTATGGTAATATCAAAAATCGCATGGAGCAGTATCATGATAGAAACAAATAGAATACGATACTTTTTTTACATTTAGAAAAACAAAATTTTACCAATAAACAAATGACGGAACTTATTACCGATGATAATGTGATAATTAGGGACCCAGATAAAGTAGCTGACATGCAGCGAAACTTTTATGAAAAACCATATTCTAAAGACAGAAACTTACCGGAGCGTGAACATATAAGGGATAAACTTGATAACCTGAACATACCCTCTTTACCTGATCACATAATTTTCAGAAAGTCTTGAGGGTAAGTTATATATGAAAGAATTAACAGTAGCTCTGAAAAATACTAAAAAACAATAAAAGCCCAGGTATTGACGGATATCCGATCGAGTTTTACAAATTTTTCTGGAAAGATTTAGGATATTTGGTTCTGAACGCTTTGAATTTTTTATATGTCACTGCAAATTTATCAATATCATTGAAACGGGGTGTTATTACATGTATTCCAAAACCAAATAAGTGTAGATTTTACCTGAAAAACTGGAGACCGATTTCACTGCTTAATGCAGTATATAAATTAGCAGCATCATGTATCGCAAACAGAATTGAACCAGTTCTTGGTCAAATTATTAATGAAAATCAAAAAGGGTTTATTAAGGGAAGATATATTGGAGAGAATATTCGTATGATATATGATGCATTGTTTTACGCAAAACTACAACATAAACCCGGATTACTTCTTCTCATCGATTTTGAGAAGGCTTTTGATTCGATATCTTGGAATTTTTTACAAGAAGTTTTAACAAATTTACCTTCGGACCCTCCATGCAGAAATGGAATTATTTATTATATAATGATATTCAATCGTGTGTTTTACAAAATGGTTTTCTTTTGCCGTTTTTCCCTATTAGTAAAGGTTGTAGACAGGGCGACCCACTTTCACCTTACCTTTTTACATTAGCGGTGGAAATATTAGCTATAATGATTAGAAATAATATGAAAATAAAAGGCCTCCGTATAGATGGTTTAGAGATTAAGTTAGGTCAATACGCGGATGACACTCAAATTTTCTTAGATGGTTCAGAAGAAGCATTAGATTTAGCATTAAAAGTTTTGGAAGAATTTAGATTACTATCTGGATTAAAAATTAATATGGAGAAGACAAAGGCTGTATGGATAGGATCAATGATCAACTCTAACCTAAGGTTGTGTTCCAAATATAATCTAGACTGGGTGATATCTGGTAGTTTTTATGTATTAGGAATAAATATGAACGCAGACTTATCGGATATTTGGGAGATTAATTTGACAAAAAAACTTAATGAAATTCGTTCTTTATTGGCTAGATGGGGGCGGCGACGATTATCGATAATGGGTAGAATCACTGTAATAAAAAGTTTAGCTCTTTCAAAGCTAGTATATCTGTTTTTATGTCTTCCAAACCCCACTTTACCCGTACTTAAAGATATTAATCATCTTTTTTATAAATTTATTTGGCAGGGAAAACCAGATAAAATAAAAAGAGATACGTTACAGAAACCATTTATTGGAGGAGGTCTAGGTATGGTTAACATCGAACAGTTTTTAAAATCACTCAAATCAACTTGGCTGAGAAGAACTATTAAGGAAAGTCTTTCTTGGCAATTTGCATATCACCAAATTGTTGAAAAAAGTCCCTTTTTATGGGCTTTTGGTAGTAATTACTTACAAACTCATATTAAGTATATCGATAATCATTTTTGGAAAGATATTTTTGTAGCTTACATCAGCCTTATAGATACGATTTATAAAATTCATAATTATTAATATCAATTGTAGAAATGTGTGTGTGTGCCACAGTGTATGTCAATTTGTATAAAAAAAAGTCAATCTGCTGTTGGAAATAGCTTGAATATATTGGCGTTCAAGTATTTTTTTTTTAAACTCGTTGACTTCCAGTACATTTACCAAACTGTACTTTTGTATAAAAGTGACCACTGTTCTATGAGGTAAGTTAACTAAAGCAGATGTACAATTTATTATAGATTTTGTATGTCTCGATTTATAAATCAATTACATTCACATTAGCTCTATTTTTCTCCTTAATATTTGTATAACGATAACACGATCATGACATTATTTAAATGTGTAAAACATTGCATCATATTGACGGCATCACAACACACTTGGCCTATAAGACTACAGTCACAGTATCAACAGCATAAAGGGGGTAGATGGAGCTAATTAGGGCTATCCAGATTTTCCTATTTATAGCCATCCAACTTGTATGACTAGTCTCACTGGGGGGAACTCGGTCACGGCCAAAAATGTTTGGTGACGATCTCAATCAATGTTTACATGTGTGTTGTCACGGCTTAGTTGTTTTTCGCATACCAATCTTTCATCCCACAAGAAATGCTGTATATACCCACATTTTAGAGCGCTAGAGCCTTTTTGTAAATGGTGAAACTTGTTGTACACTTCACACTTGGTCTTTCAAATTGTAAGAGTCAAATACATCACATAAAACAAATTACAGCTAAAATACTAAAAAATAAGTACAAAAGTATTTTTTTAATTTTCTGGTAATAATAACATGTGCTGTAATGTTGGTAATTATTTTATTAGATAATCACATGTAATAATTAGTAAATTTAAGCTCCACATTTATTAAACATCATAAAATGTACTGATGTTGTAACAGTTTGGTTGCGGTTCACCATTTATATGTCACGGTTTTTTCTATCCTACAGCGTCACGGTTTTTTCGCTTTTAAATCTGAACCTTCAGTATGAATCTGCCGTGCATAGAGGGGTGGTCTCTGTATTTGGACGAAACTGATATATCCATAAACATATTATTCCCCCCTGAAAGTTAAGTCAGCCCATTCAGACACAATGTCACTTAGCGCGCCAACGAGAAAGACTTCAGCAGCGGAAGGTGACTTAGTGAGTGGTGTGGCACAGGTTAATAAAGTGGAGAATCAAACAACAACAAATTATTCTGGTAATAGCAGCTTGGCTACAAACACCACCAAGGCATTGGTGACGAAACAGTGTCCCGTTTGCTCGTATTTCTTTAAATACAGTGGCAACATGGGTCGCCACATCTCAATTGTACATTGTGATACCACATTCAAGTGTGACCACTGCGATAAATTATGTGTAGGAAAATAACTAATTGTAGCGGCATATGCTGAATAAGCACGAAGATAAGAAATTAATCTGTGATCAGTGTTCTTTTGAATGTACCACTGGCCAAATCCTGCGACGACACCATTATGATTGGAAAACACCAAGCCGAACCGAACTTTTCTTGTCGATTTTACGATATACTGCACTCGTAAAGTTAGCAGAAGTATTTTTAATAAGCACAAAACAAGTACTATACGGTCATTAATAAATTATACAAAAGAAAAAATAATTGAGCAACGCAAATAAATAAACTGGTTTCAAATATGGAATTGTGACGATAGTCCAGTAAAAATAGCATTGAACCTATACAAATTGCAACACAAGGTTTTTCGATTTTATGTAGTTCATATACTATCGCTGCACATTATATCCAAAATTAGCCAAAATCTGACTACGGGAATGTTGCTAATTACCGTAATCAATGTGAGTACACGTCAGATAATGAACAGTTCCAAATGCTACAAAAAGCTTAATGTAGATCCGCCACGCGAGAAGGTACCTCCACGCGGCTTTCTTAAAATTATTTATGACGTCAATACAATTTTATTTTAATGATTACATAACTAATTTTAAAATATTAGAAATCTCATAAAACGAAAAGTTATGAATATTTTTCAAAATTTTTTTTAGTTATCCAAACAGTAAGGATACGGCTATCATATCAACTATGAAAATCAATTTTTGAAAAATTTGACTTAAAGGCCCTTTTCGCGTGGCGGGTCACAGTATAGATTTTTTTTTATATTAACGAACAAGTGAACCTACTAGAATACATCGTGATATGTCTTGACGAGATAACAATGCAATATGATATAATTAATGCCCTAATTGATAACAACATTCAGTTTTTAATGCTTTCAGCACTCAGCTCTATACTCTTCCAAGCGGAATAAATTGTCATTAAAATAAAACTAAAATGATATGTGAATAACAGAGGAATATAGAACACAATTGCCAAATTTATTCAAGATCAATTCACAGGAAGATAACTAATTAGCATAATGTATGTAATAACCCATGGAAAATATAAGAATCCATGTATCTCTAAAAATGACGAGTAACTAAAAAAAGAAACACCAGAGAGACTAAAACAACCAAAAAATAAAACAGACTACCAACAATAGTCAGTCAGAGACTGTAAACCGCCTCTGCGCGATCCGGATCGTAATCCGGATCATAGACCCGGATCCTAATCCGGATTAACCCCCCAAAATAATGGATTTTTCCTTAATCTGACAGGCATCTGCTAAAGATTCATGCGAACCTCGTTTATTATTTTCTAACTAATCCTGCTGACGGACGGACAGAGAAATAAACAAACAGACAAAAACGACTAAAAACATCAACTCCTTTGGAGGAGGTAATAACACACTAGGGCTGTTTTGCAACTTTACGTGTATATCCAGGAAGCTGTTTAATAAATAAAATAGTGTTTAAGCAGATCATTTAGAGTTAGCTTGCGTATTATTGACAATCATATCTATTTGTCTGTACGACATATACATTTTCCCAGAGCTTTATTAGCATTGATAAATTTATTTCGTAGAAGATATTGTCATATTCCATGACATTTACAATGTAAAATTAGATAGAAAAAACTGGTGTCGGATTACACCAATACGCCGGAAAATAACAATGCTAAAATTTATTTTACTATGATTTTTTACAAAGATGAGAGCACATTTACCATCATTATGATAACATTATAATGACAATCAAAGATATGAACATAATTTCACTTAGTTGTGTTTCTCTAATAGGAATAGTAAAATGTCATTCTACACCCAGGTTGATATCATCTACGTCCACTGTATCAACTGAACAATTTTTACAATGCACACCCTTACACTCATTACATGAAGTAGAACAGTCAACTTCATGTGTCCTGCAGCTGCACTTTTTAGTTGGACAATCGGCTTTGCCTTTGTATCTAATAACCTTCATTAGCAATTCTGGAGCTTTCGAAGAATCCATTGTTTTAAGTTGAAATTTGCTACCCCGGAACGACCAACCCCAATTGGCAGGTTTTAACCCCTTCCTATCTACAACCGAAATGAATGATATCTAGCATGTTTAGCTGCATCCACTGTTGATGGAAGATTTTGAACATCACCAAATGTGATATTTTATGTATCACAGTGTCTTCCACCATAGAAACAGACCAAAGCGTTGCGTTGAGCAAAATGTGTGTGCCTGATTAAGAAATGACTTGTCATTGTTTGCTTTCTTTATGACACTACTTCTGCCAATTCTAAACAATCTATATATTGCATCGCAACCGGAAATGCCATGTATAAAAGGAAGAACCAAGCTTTTTCTTCAACAAGCGTATATTCTAAACTGGATATTTGATTTTTTTCTGATCTGAAATAAAGCCGAGATGATTTGTGTGGTGGCACAGTAACACTAACAGATATTGTCTTCGCTAATGACATGCACAACTCTAGCCATTGATCAACAGTCTTTGCCACTAACAAGTCTGCATCGCCATCAGTATTTAGTGTTTTTTTTATAAAATTATCATGGAGTTTCCTGTTACACCAGTTGATAAAATTTACTTTCTGGTGCGGGTTGGATAAAAATACTTCTTTTTTGAATTGCAATGACAAGGTTACGGTAAGGATTAACTTTGGTCCTACCACACCATTTGAGCGGTTATGATGTGTTATGTCTTTAACAGATGGTGTTGTGTAATCGTCAAATACTATCACTGGATGTTGAAATTGTTTCTTTATATAAGTGATGTATTTTGCAGCACTTGTACGATATGTGGTGAAGTAAGGACCCACCACCCGGAGTACAAGATTCGCCTTTGTCTGGAGGCTCAAGTAGTTACCTTGCTGCCACTATTAGAGCAAGAGTCTCTGAAAGCTGATGTTTATTTGGCATTATGAGCATTCCATTCTCATTAAAAAGTGCAAGTGGGTGAGTTGACACCTCATGCTTTAAGCATCCTGATTACCGTCAGTGTTTTTCGCAATTACTAGTAACTTTTGAATCCACCGATACCGCATCACCATTAGGTGGTGTTACTTTTAATCTTAATGTTTTCAATTAATTTTTCTTTTGGAATCTGTACTGAATATCATTGCGTCCTTTTTTAAAATGGCCTGACCAAATCCTACTTTTTATGAGCATACCTGTTACTCCAGTTGCAATGTTTCGCAGCTCTTCCTTAATCCGAGACATTATGTAAAACATAACGGCAAAACATTTGCCTACTTTCTTCTAGTATATAGGCACAACGACATGGTATTCTGCATGGACCGTATCATCTGTATTTTATTGCTAATTATGATACTAATTAATCATATAATTACATAAAGACCATAGGGTAGATGTTGGTAAATAAGTTTATTAGCTGATATAAAAATAATTATGATTTTAATCCATTATTATGTCTAAAATGTAAATGTTTGTATACTTATGTTTTTTTTTTAACATTTGGGGTGGTTGATTTAATTAGGCTAATTAGATGCTTTATATCAATCGAATTTAATATAATTTCGGACATCCGTTTGAACGAGACTGGCCAGGAGAACCTCCTGAGGATGGTGAGATGAGTAAGATGAGTAAGCTTCGAAATTCGAGCCCTGGCGATCTGAGGCCGAGCACGCTACCTCTCGGTCACAGTGGCTCCCCACAATACTGAGTTTCACACGTGGATGGAGAAGAAACATTTTTGTTTCTTTCAAACCGCCGAGACCGGGAACCGAACCCCGAGCTCTAGCGTAAAAGGCAGCAGTGCTAACCACTATCCTAGGGCCCCGGCTCTATATCACAAGTAGGTTCTCAAATGAACATAATCTGATAATTACCTCCAAACACACGCTATTGTATAATTAACCCTTAAACTATTAGAGTGCTTATTGACCATAAAAGTTATCTGATTAAAATGTTCTCCCACTGATTTTAAAGCGACACAATTAGACTAAAATCATAAAAAAGTCAGGGTTTTTTTGCTCCATGATATGTCCGTAATAGCGCCGAACTATTTTTGTATAGGCCATGGAGACCAAAGAGCAATATATTTTTTTTTAATTTAAAATCATTGTGAATGTCCTAGTTAGCTTTTTCCGCTTCATTTCAATACCTATGTTATGGGTTTACGGCCATTACCAAAGAGCAATGGATTTTACTCTTACAGTGCGGGGATCGACTTTAGACGTCATATTCTGACGTCTGAAGTCGATCCCCGTGCTGTAAGAATTGAATTTGCTACATCAGCATATGTGGTCAGAATGTGATGCAAAGTGTACATATGCATAATTTGCACCCACATATAAAATCGGTGATTTTATTTTGGCTTCTTAATATGACCATATGATGTAAACATGTCCATAGACTAGAACTACAAAAGTTTTTTAATTTTTCTGCTGCGCATTCACCAGCTAGACTAGATATAGAGACGAAATTCCCGTATTTCTAATTTTTGACAAGGCTGTCAAAAATAAGAAATCAGAAATTAAGAAAATTTTTGCAGTTCTAGTCTAGGGACATGTTTACATCATATGGTCATATTAAGAAGCTGAAATAAAATCAACGATTTTTTAAATGATTTTAGCCTGAGCCAGTCCCTTTAAGATATTATTGAGAAACACGTACAGGGACGTATATCTTGGCTCCAGCGAGAATCACGGGGAGTTTTAGTATGTTATTTGTAATGGTATTTCTAAGGTTCGCTGAAAAAGTCAGCTTCGGCTTTTTTTCCACTTCAAAACCCAATACTATTCGCCTATGTTATATTTAAAAAAAAATATCTGTGCTGATATCGTTCGACATGGTATGGCCTGAAAGTGTCCATTTTGTTGGTGTGGCCTTTACTAAACACGATTGGGAGCCCGGAAAATGAGACAACTAAACGTGTTGACGCCAGATAAGAAATCCAATTATTAGGATACTAAATGTCCTGCTATGCACCCTATATGTTTTTTTCCTGTCCACAACTATAAAAAAAAACACCATTCGCGCATATAAATATAACTCACGGCTATAACGATAAGGAGAATGTTGTAGTTATCTATTTTACAAATCTTGTTAAGTAAACTATAGTTCAGGTCTCCACTTACATATATATAATATATATATTATATATTATATATATATATATATATAACTATATATATATATATATATATAT
>OZ024917.1:21953265-22062635 GCA_964017125.1 Flabesymbios commensalis
TGTTTACTTGGTATGGCATTTTGTGATGATCAGAGGCCAGAAAAGCGACACATCGCCAGACTAGAAATCCGATCAAAGATTAATATGGTACACACGTCCTCAAGGTCTCACCGCTATAATTAGCGCTGACGCAGGATTACTGTTGTTTTCTGCATTTTTGTGGCTTCAATCACTTCCGTCGCGATCGTGTTTCTGCGATAGGCTTTCCATTGATTTTAGTGTTAACCCTTATTCTGCTGAGTAAATTTATTTAAATTTTCACCCACTTGAAGTTGTGTCTCGCTACCGCGACCCACAACTTCAAGTGGGTGAAAATTACTCATGTCTGTTCAGTTTGAGCACAAATATTCGCAAATCTTGATGTTTAGACACACAATTCATTCCCAATAACAGGGATTTGTGCGACTAATAAAACAGACTAAAAACGACAATAGTAGTGATCAGCAGGATAAAGGCTAAATTATTTCTGTCAGACGTTCTGATGTTTCATGACCGCTCTTGCCTTTGGTGCTCAGTCTGTCTGCCATAGTGGTAGTTATCATTATAATGCAGAACCATTAGATTGTCAACAGAGGTTAGGGTGGAATAAAACTGTAGCAAGCAGATTCTTTCAGCATCTACTCATAATAAAGTGTCCATAGTCCACAAGAATTGCAGTGCAACAATTGAAGATAGCCACCGAAATGGGTTTTCGGTTAAACATAACTGGTTCAGTAATACATGCATATTTATGCGCGTCATATCATTGGTAGCACAAATCAGCCCAGCGATACATATTCCATGAATAGATTCATAAACTGCAAATGAAAGTGTGAACCCAAATTTGAATTCAATCAGATAACTAATTTCTTTGATACGAAAGAAAAGCAAAATTCATGACATACACAAGACAAAACGAATATTCATCGGATATGTACCCAATATGTGTGCTCTATACCATCTGTTACAAGTTTTCAACATGCAGGAAACTTTCTTACGGTCGTAAGGAACATAAAACGCATTTGCAAAACAACAACAGCCCATGAAACGAACACCAACAGATACCATTCGGTTCCTGTCCGTCGGGCCTATCCGTACATGTCTGTCAGGGGTTTTAGTCTGATCGTGGGGCACTTGCTCCAGGTGATGTGTGATAGGGGGTTTAGTCGGTTCGTTGAGCACTCGCCCCTGGTGATGTGTGACGGGGATTTAGTCTGGTCGTAGAGCACTCGCTCCTGGTGATGTGTGACAGGGGTTTTAGTTGTATCGTGGATCACTCTCTCCTGGTGATGTGTGAGGGGTCTCAGTCTGGTCGTGGGTCACTCACTCCTGGTGATGTGTGACAGGGGTTTGAATCTGTTCGTGGAGCACTCGCTCGAGGTGATGTGCGACATGTGTTTAAGTCTGGTCATGGAACACTTGCTCCTGGAGATGTGTGACAGGAATTTTAGTCGGGTCGTAGAGCACTCGTGATGTGTGACAGGGGTTTTAAATTTAGCTGGGTCGTGGGGCACTCAATCATTGTGATGTGTTACAGGGGTTTTAGTCTGGTCGTGTTATGACAGGAGTTTTAGTCGGTCACTAGCTGATGGTGATGTGTGACACGGGTTTTAGTCTGATCGTAGTGCATTTGCTCCTGGAGATTTGTGACATGGTTTTCAGTCTGGTAGTCGGTTGAACATTTATGTCATATATGACAGCGGTTTTTGTTGGGTCGTGGAGCACTCGCTCTTGGTGATGTGTGACATGGGTTTTAGTCTGGTCGTGGAGCACTCGCTCTTGAAGAAGTGTGACAGGGGTTTTAGTCTGGTCGTGGGTCACTCTCTCCTGGTGATGTGTGACAGGAGTTTTAGTCGGGTCGTGGAAAACTCGCTCCTGGTGATGTGTGACAGGGGTTTTAGTCGGGTCGTGGAGCACTCGCTCTTGGTGATGTGTGACATGGGATTTAGTCGGGCCGTGGACAAGTTAGGCTATATATCCGGTTAAAAAAATCGTCTGAATGTCTCTTTCCTAAACATACTCGGATTAAGTCGGAAACTTTCTGTGAAAGTCCGGTTCTTTCTGAGGTTCTTGTGGCTAAAGCATACAAATGTATTTAGGTCCAAATCATACTTTCGATGTAAAAATTGCCAATAGAATATGACATAATTTTGATCGAAATGGAGCTAAATGTAAGTGGAGTTATCTTCCGTTATATTCAACTTTTGAAGAACGACATAATTATGTAACGCGTCATTGTTCTCTACCCCTTTTCTATAGATATAGCATATTTTTGGTTTAAGCCTCCCAAAGTTGCGAATAATACAAAAACAATTGGTCTTACAAGACTACTGTATGAAATAAATGTTGCATGCAGATGAGCATGCCACCCAAGGTGCGCTTAATTAGGCCACGAACACGATTTGCTTTAGATATAATATTATTGGCATTAATTTTCCATTGCAAGGCTGAGTCTAAAGTTACTCCAAGGTCTTGTACCTCAGTAACACGTTTTAATGTTACACCGTCCATGGGGTAATTAAAAGAGGCCTTCGTGTAAAAGTAATAATACAACATTTTGAAATATTAAAACTCATTCAGCACGTTTGGCTCCAGCGAAAAATTGAATCTATATCACTCTGTAATACAAAACATGTAGCTACAGTTTTCACATTTTCAACACATTTGGCGTCGTCGGCAAACAGTGGCATTTCACTATGTTGTACATCAACTGGTAAATCATTTATATACAGTAAAAATAATAGTGGACCCGAAATAAACCCTTGTGGTACACCAGACGTTACGGGTAACCACGCTGATGGTATCTAGAAATAAAAAACACATTGTTGGCGCCCGGATAAGTATGAACATAACCATCTAAAGTAGACAACCATGAAAAACATAATATTTTAGCTTTTAAATCAGTAAGTCATGAGGGATAGTATCAAAAGCCTTAAAGGGACCCCTTGGGATGAGTCATTTTCAATGTTGTCAATTTTGTAAATTTATTTTATATGAAGCTATATAGCCTACTGATCTTAGCTAAAAATACGAAAAAGTCAAAAAACAATTTCAAAGCACCGAAAAAGAGAGAATTAGTTGTATTTCCAGGTCGTATATTGCCATGTAAACAAAACAAGTCAGCATTATTAAGCACTTTACATCACATATTTCCACGTAACAGACGGTAAGATCAGAGCAGTCGCCGCTAATTGGTGTCTCATAGTCAGGACACGCGAGGACACACCTGCAGCACTGATTGTTTACCCAACGCTGGGCCGATGCCATCAGCATGTGGCCCAATGCTGTGAGAACATTCAATCGTCCTTCAGGTATACAAATAGTTTGTTTGGGTTACTTCTGGTTTCATAGAAATGTTGATTAAATTTTTTTGTAAAAATATGAAAATTCTGAAAAAAATAAAAACATGTTCCGTGGGATACACTACTTCAGTGCGGAAGTAAAAACAAAAATTAATGTCATCCCATGGGGCTGCTTTAAATAAATCGAGATATAAAACATCACTTTGACCATTGTTGTCAATAACATTGTATATCATTGAAAACTTGAACTGGCTGCGTCGTCGTTAACGATTATTCATGTAGATCCCAGTCCCATGGAAAAGAGAAAACAATATCATTTTAATACCAACGTAAGATACACATCATATCAGATAGTCATGTAATATAGAACATTTAAGATAATATTACACAGAAGAGCACGCAGAATTAGAAAAAAAACATTTATTTTTAGACTTTATGACACTTGGAGTTAATCAATAATTTAAAAAAAAAAACATGATTTTCACACCACCGTAACAATGGTAACACCATTAAATACTATCGCGATTAATTTTACTTTATTCACATCCGATAGTCATGTATGTTGTAACATACCCTATTAAAGGGAAACATTTGCATCAGCCTAGGTAGTAATGTTATGGGCTGTATTTAGCCAATATTATCTCTGATGATTCATGACCATATACATCATGCCATCATATTAGATGGAATTACAGTAGTACATATACGAGTTAACAGGTTATCGTATGGAAACAATGGTAGTATGGGAGAAGAAGAGGAGCTATGTTATCCTTTAGTTATGACATGAAAGATTCAACTCATTTATTTGAAAAAAATCCTTGGTAAATCCAAGAGAATGGATAAGTTGACATTACTTCTTGCTCATAAATGTGCTGATACAATTTATTAAACCCAAATTTCGTCGTTTCTGTCAAGGAAGGTATGCCAAATCTAATGGCATAGATCTATGTTAAATACATGTAGTAATCAGGAGGAAGCAGATTCACTACTAATCTTCCATGCCTTACTTTTTTTCAAGTTGCTGATAATATCATCATTATGACATCTGGTACAGATTTGTTTAATTATTGCCATGCACAAATATCTGTTGATGAGACCTGAAGACTTCCACCGATTAGGCACAGGAAACAAGAGAGAAGCGGGTTATCGTGAGCCAACATATACCACACATGGTGGACGGCCTAATTGGTTTCTATTCTTTACGGGATCATATTTAAATAATTGGCAACATAGGTAGTAAAGGTAAAATGACTTGCTGGAATGTGATTAAGCTACATTTGGAAATGTTCAAAAAGAACGAATTTGCCCCTGAAACGCTGCCTCCCACCTGAGAATCGCTCTAATATCATGCGTTGAAAGTACACTAGGCCTACCAGTCGGTAGTGTCACGATAGGCAGATTTTGCATATCTCCACCGGCTCCAAAAACAAAACAGATCTTGGCAATAATTTTCCATTGCAAATTTACCAAGGACAAAATGTAACCTAATAACTTCAATGTGCCTAATTACTATAGTAAAACAATCTGGTCACCTGGTCAGTTGTTCCATTTTTTCTTCCGTAAAAGTAATAATTGTTTATATTTAGTTTTCCTTAATGATGTAATATACCGCGTGACTACATGATGTGCATTAAGTCAAATCTGTAGTGCTACGTACGTTAGGGTGAAATTATGGCAATTTAATCAATTAATTTATTGAGTTCGAAGTGTCACTTAAAATGGAAACAGTAACCAACACACATTTTTATAATTATGTATGACCTTTCGTGACATTTATGGGACCTTCATAGAGAAATAATGGATATTTTAAAGGGACTCAATCAGACTAAAATCATTTAAAAAAATCGGGGATTTTATTTCGGCTTCTTAATATGAACATATGATGTTATCATGTCCATAGACTAGAACTGCAAAAGTTTTTAATTTTTGTACTGCTCATTCACCAGTTGGGCTAGATATAGAGATGAAATTCCCGTATTTCTTATTTTGGACATGCATGTCCGAAATAAGAAATCGTATCTAGCCTAACTGGTAAATGAGCAGCAATTTTTTTTTTTAAATTGCAGATCTACTCTATGGACATGTTTACATCATTATGGTCATACTAAGAAGCCAAAATAAAATCACTGATTTTTTTTAATGATTTCAGCCTGATTGAGTCCCTTTATTGTTATACTTATTGAGCAAAAAGTGTCACTGAAACTGGGAAAAATAGTAAACGCTTAATTTATATTTTTATTTTGTGGACGTCTGAACGTTTTGCTTCATATTTCTGTATAAGTGTCTTTTTAATACAGAAAAACAGTAAAAATAGTAATCATCACATTTTTTGCATTATGAAATGTAATTATGATGCTACATTGATGTAGAAACAATTGTCTTATAATTTTATATCTATTGAATGCGAAGTGTCACTAAAATTGAAGAAGAACTGACACGTTATTTTTCATGATTATGCTTATATTCACTTCTGAACACTTTCTGTTGTATTTCATTCGTATAGTATCTTATATCATAAATTAGTATTCGATGTGAACAAACTACAACTAATGACGTTATTACAATTATGTACGTTGGTTTAAAATAAATACGGTATCTTAATTTATCACTCATTTAATTTTAAGTGTCACTAAAATTGAAAATCGCCAAACGATCTTTCAAACGTTGTGCGTTATATATCACTTTAGAAATATATAGTATTAAGGGTGTTACGGTGGTGTGAAAACCATGTAAATCTAAAAATATTTTGTGTAAATATCATGTGTTTTTTTATTTTTTACTTATTGAGGCTAGTGTGTGATTAGATACAAAAAGAATATTTTTTTTATTCTGCGTGCTCTTCTGAACAGTGTGTGTAACGTTATCTTTATAGTCGGGGATCCACATAGCGAAAAGCCTTCAAAAATGAGTTGGACCTGATGTCGCCTGCTATACTTTTTATTTCTCTTTTTTATGTTTCGCTATACCTTTGGGTCACATAATTGACTGGTCTGCTTTGCCGCAAATATTGCAAATTGGAGCTGTGACCATTTTTGTGGACATGGGCCTACCCGTTAATTTTTACCGCTAATTTTGAAAAATGTTTTTTTTCTTTTCAAAGTGACTGTGGGTGATTTGGGCTGCAAATATATAGTTTTCGTATCGCATAACACAAGTGATGGCACGATTAAATAGACTGTGAGATGCACCACTTTTAATTACGTGTCTGAGCCCAAAAGGTTTGTTTCTAACTCAGAATTTCGTGCTGATTCTGAAAACCCATTTCTTAAATGCCGCAGACGCTGCGTTTTCTCAGAAAATGGCATTTTATGACTTTTTTGCGTGTTTTTTATAGAAAAATAGTAAAATCGCTATTTTAACCCATGACACTGTTTAAATGTATCTACATAAGCACGTGTGGTGCCAAATTAGACTGTCTGACACATAAAATCCAATAATAAGACAAAAACATATGTTTTTAACCCTTTAAGCGCTAGGACGTATTTTAGACGTCAGAATCTGACGTCTAAAGTCGGTCTTCGCACTGAAATATTTAAAATATTTATCGTGGGTGTAAACCCATAGGTATTCAAATGTAAAAGAACTAACTAAGACATTAATTACAACGTCAAATTGAAAAAAAACCTTTAGTCTCCATAGTTTATGCACAAATATTTCAGCATCATAAGGGTTAAAATAAATCATGAAACGTAGTACAAACTTGCATAAATTGTGAGTTAACTGTATAAGTTATCCTTATGTTCCTATTGTTTGCCTTATCTCTGTTGTGATATTGTGCTAATCAATGTCATGCAGATGAAAATCACAATCATTTATATAATTTAACCCTTTCAGCGTTGGGACCAACTGTGGACGGCAGAATCGAATTTTAGTCCATGACACCTTTCAAAATATATCTACATGGGCATCTACGCTACCAAATTAAACTTATTGACCAACACATTACGATTATAATATACACAGGGATTTTAGGATATACAGTATATAACAATATAATATGTACGTTTAGTTGAACAATGTTTTATTTTTTCCTTTCAATCTAAACAGAAATGTTGAAAGTCAATTATTATATCATTGTTTATCTTTCTATTTGCATTAGTAGTTTATCATGCACATTTATAACAGTCTTCATATCTCGTCCCTTTGGAGTTAGAATTAGGTGCTAAACTGCCACTTTACAAAGTGGCAGTTTAGCACCTTCTAACTCCAAGGGTACGATTTATTGTTGTTTTTAACACCTATTGTTTCAGACGAAAATAAAAGCAAACGTAGATAGCTGTATGCATTGTAATAAAGATTGATATTTATATACTGGTCTGAATTAGATTTTTAGTCACTATCACTATCATATTCATCATCTGATGAGTAATAGAGTTCATCATCACCCTCATCGTCACCCAGGAACCATCCATTTCCAATTGTACTATATTGCATGGGTTCTGGCGACAATGCATTTTTCCAGATTGAAGTCACAAGATTAGTACGTTTAGGCCTACTGAGCTACTAGGGGGAAATGAACTGGGATTTGTTCCCTTGATTGTATAAAGTGGTTGGTACTCGCTTTTCGGTGCAAAATAGTGATTGAAAAGCAACTGTCTTGCCTTGTTGAATGATGTTAATTTAGGCTTGCTGTACATATTGCAGCCATATGTTTCCAATTCCTATATTGTCTCTGGGGGCACAGAAGAGGATTCACCTAGCTTTCCAAATGTTGTCATAAATTGGACTGATTTCTCCATCAGGGCCAATGGACGCACCTTGCCCTTATTCAGGAATGAAGCAGTGTAATCGAATCCGATGAAAGCATTAAATCCTGCGATAGCCGTACATAGATTTTGTCCCATATTACGCGCCAACAACGATATATCTACATATCTACGTGTATTATTACTGTTCAGGTCACAGTCATACCATATATGTGGGAAGGGCATGTGCATGAGTTAGCAGAATAATCACTAGGCCTACATCGGTATCATTGGTACGAATAATGATATTTCCATCAGGAATACTTTTGCATATGTGTTTGACATGCCATATCAGGCGAGTGTCCGCCTCTTCGTGTCTGCAAACAAGCTAATCAAATCCATACCTTTGAACAATATTGACATGCACATCATAGCGATATGCCATGTCTTCAATCCCAACATACAGAATATGTCCCTGATTCCGCCATCCATCTGCCAGAAATCGTAATAGCGATGATTTGAAATTACAGGATTTCATAGCTTCTTTGGGACAAATCTGTTCAGCACCTGTTATTTTAAACAAAAATCTATCATCACGGTATGTGATCCGCGGATGTTGCGCTCTACATTTTTAATTGAATTACTTGTGCATGTATCACACACAAAGTCAGTCCTCTCTTTGTCAGTTCTACAAATGTTTTTGGAGAAAAAACATTGCATCCACTACATAGGCCTATGCATCGTTGGTAAGCGGATTGCCGCTTGTTACTTTCTCCTCCAATTTATGCATGAGTTTGGTTTTATCTGTTTTTTGCAAGGTGCCATTGACATGTGCTAATGAAAGGGGTACATGTGTTAAAGGATAGGTGAAAACCACATGGAGGTCTAAGTCTTCTATGACTGCCAAATACAATAATCTACCAATTATATCACGTTTCCCTTGCAGCTCCTTGATCTTGCTGTTTTTCTCTGTTACCTTAACTTTAACTGCATCTGCAGCAAAGTTCTTCACTTTACATTTCTTGATTGGCTTTTCCAACCTTATTGGATTATCAAAGCACTCATCTCTGAACTGCTGACACATATCTTCTCCAATTTCTCTACAGCGTAGAAGCTCTTTTTTACGTTGTCGGATGCTGCCTTTCCTGTGAATAGACAGTAGAGGTTATTGTCTTGATTTTTAAAGGAATTCAATGTACTGTGAATACCCTGCATGATTTTATTGAGATCACTGCTATCTCTTGTAGTTCCGTGATTAGTCAAATCCTGTGAGGAGTCAATTGTTTTTTTCACTCCAGCCATGTAAAGCAACTATCTAATGATTGCGCTCCTCATTGACTGTGAAATCATCCATTTTTTTCTGGCATTTTGATTTCTTGTAAATAATTTTACTCCAGTCATTCGTGAAGCTGTCACATTGACCATAGTGTAGATTTAACCGGTGACAATGAGGGTGATGATGAACTCTATTACTTATCAGATGAAGAATATGATAGTGAAAGTGACTAAAAATCTAGCTCAGACCAGTATGTATATACATATCAATCTTTATTACAATGAATACAGCTATCTACGTTTGCTTTTATTTTCGTCTCAAACAAGTGTTCTATGTTAAAAACAATAATAAATCGTCCCTTGGAGTAAGAAGGTGCTAAATTGCACTTTGAAAAGTGGCAGTTTAGTACCTTCTAACACCAAGGGAACGAGATATGAAGACTGTTATAAATGTACATGATAAACTAGTAATGCAAATATAAAGATAAAAAATAATATAATAATTGACTTTTCAACATTTCTGTTTAGGTTGAAAGGAAATAAAAACATTGCTCAACTGAACGTATATACTACTGTAGATCTGGAAATATTCGCGAGGTTATAATTTTCGCGAATTTCGCGAGAATAACAAATTCGCGAATTCAAGAATCTCGTCAAAATTATTATAATAGCGCTACTGAAGAAAAATAAAAATTCGCGAATTCTAAACCTCGTGAAAAGTCCCAAAATCAGAAATTCGCGATAATTTAAACTTGCGAAAATTACCAGATCCACAGTATATAGGTATATACTGTATATCTTAAAATCCCTATGTATATAATAATCGTAATGTGTTGGTTAATAAGTTTAATTTGGTACCGCGGTATACATGTATGCCCATGTAGATGTAATTTGAATGGTGTCATGGACTAAAATCCGATTCTGATGTCTAAAGTTGGTCCCAGCGCTGAAAGGGTTAAATTATATAAATTATAGTGATTTTCATCTGCATGACATTGTTTAGCCTAATATCACAACAGAGATAAATTCACAAAAAAAGGAACATAAGGATCACATATAAGTTTGACTCACAATGTATGCAAATTTTTACTACGTTTGATGATTTATATTAACCATTTAAATGCCATATTTGTGCATAAACTATGGAGACCAAAGGGTTTTTTCAATTTGAAGTCGTTATTAATGTCTCAGTTAGCTCATTTAGCTTTGAATACCTGTGGGTCTACGCTCATTATCAAGTAGTTTTAATATTTCAGTGCGGAGACCGACTTTAGACGTCAGATTCTGACGTCTAAAGTCCGCCCTAGCGCTTAAAGGGTTGAAAAAATTTGTTTTTGTCTTATTATTAGATGACATGTATCAGACAGTTTAATTTGGCACCACATGTGCTTATGTAGATATATTTAAACAATGTCATGGATCAAAATAGCGATTTTACCATTTTTCTATAAAAAACACGCAAAAAAGTCATAAAATGCCATTTTCTGAGAAAACGCAGCGTCTGCGGCATTTAAGAAATGGGTTTTCAGAATCAGCACGAAATTCTGAGTTAGAAACAATCTTCAAACCTTTTGGGCTCAGACACGTAATTAAAAGTGGTTCATCTCACAGTCTAAAATGTGTTAGTATATTTACAGAAGCTTTCTAAATGATTTAGAGCTATATTACCTGTAAAAATCACCTCATTTTTGAGAATTTTTGTGTTATTCAGTTGTTAAAACAAATTTATTGTAACAAAACTGCTGATATTTTTTATATAGATCTACTTTGTTTTCCTTCTAAGTTGTAGAGGTTATATTTATCATTCTCCAAAAGGAGGAGTTGACCTTATAATAAATTGCATCATGCTGATTTAACTAGTAGGCCTAGGGCCTATACAGTCAACGTGCCTGCTTTCTGACCCTAGCAATGGTAGGTTCCACTGTTTCACTGAACCTACAACTGCTGCTGTCAAGATGCGTGCTTGCATGATGGTAATAATGATTGCTGATTATGTCAGAGAAACTAGGACCAAGACCACTGTAACGCTTTTAAATATATTTGGCAATTGCATCAGCTACCAGGATGCCCAAAAGTACATTGAAACTATGGCAAAGTCAGTTGATGAACAGATATGCCCAGAATGGTGTCTTCATACCAACTAATCTAAAGCCTGGTCGTTTTACACAGTTTGCATTTGATAATCTTGATAGTATTGGATACTATTGGAGAAGAGGATACAGCAAAAGCTAGTGTTTCTCTGCTAAACTCACGCGATCTTCTCTACAGTTTTCACAACCATTTAATCCCGAGGAAAGTCACCTCAGTCTAAAGGATCGTCAGAAAAGTTGTTCCCTGTTAGGAATTGAAACAGAGCCGGTGCTACCTGTGTGTCTGGCAGAACCATTGAATCATTCGAATACCAATCGGCAATGCTTCGACGTGAACTTTTTTTCTGACATGTCTTAACTCAGACATTTCCAACGCAAGTTTGATAGGATATGGACTTTTCTTTCAACAATCTCCAACACATCCAGATGTAGTTGAAGAGTCTGTCCAGTATTGCAGAGACGTTTCATCAAAACTAGAATAAGAATTTACAATAATCACATGTGACCAAGCAATTTATGAAGTCGTCCTCGGCCTGCAAAAACAAAAACCTGTTAAATATGAAACAGTTGATTTTGCGCATGGGTGGCTCCTATCTGGCACAGAATTTCCCTGGAGCGATAGGACATTTAATGCAGATTACTGGAATCGAGGACATAATGGTTGAGACTGATGTGTTTTTGCGGGGAACAGCAAATAAAATTATTTCTGGGAAGGACTATTATGCAATGCTGCGTGCTCATACTGTTACATGCAGCCATGTTTACCCCACACTGGAAGGCATTTGCTGAATGGCTGATTCAAAAAGAGAAATACATGGACTATATATCTGTACTTGCTTCGAATCTCCAACTACTTTTAGAAGCTCTCCCTAAAACTGATGCTGCTGGGGCGTCTTCTTTGTGCGATGATGCAGCTAGCCAGCTTCACATGACAGTATATAATAAGGCCTGCACATCACCAACCACAAAGCTATGGCTGATGTAGGCTCTATGGACACGGAAATGATTTTGAAGAGATTTATTCATGCTGAGCGTGCTGGACTGTGGGAGAAACACCTGGCTGAAGTCGAAAAATGTTACGACAGGGCCTACCTAGTAGCAGCTTGCCATTACAAATATATCCTGTACCTTCCACACTATTTACAAGCAATGGGAAACCTCTCCACGGTGGCTCCAAACATTCATCGGGCATTTAAGAATGGCCAGTTTACCATTCACCCAATCTGAAGGACGACGCAATGGAGTCTGGACTGATATGGCCCTCGAAAAGACTTACAATCGTGATCCCGAAACCAAACTTTTTACTAGAATCAGTCAACAATCTACAGCTATGGAGAAATACTTGCAAACGCTCCCGATGCTAACAACAGTCTCTGAACAGACCAAGGTCATGGCACACCTCAATCCAGATGAACCTAACCACACCCTAGACTCAAATAGTCGATTTGGCAAAGAGGATGTATGTACAAAACAAATAATAGAGGTGATTAAAAACCAGATGATCGATCGCTTCAGATGTGAACAAAAAAAAATGTTAAATATATCTACAGGCTGCATAAAAGATTTTGAAGATCTGATATGTGCTCGCGAGAAGGGTAGTGAGGCACTAGCTGCAGTAAAAACAAAAGGCAGTGAAAAGGTGACTCCTCTTAGACTTGCTACAGAATAGAGTGCAGTTGTTAGAAATTTACATTTTGTGTAAGACTTGGATGCTGAAAAGAAGGTGGAGGTATTCAGCCATGCGTGGACAAGTTGCCTATCATCCCTATTTGAAGCAGTCTACCATCTCTTGACCAGGGATATAATATGCGCAAAGGAAATAAAGCCGACCACTTGGCTGCAATACAAAAAGCTCTTGGTAGTGTATGGGTAAAAAAGGACATGCTTCCAATATCAAACAATCCTGTGCTAATGTTAGTAGATGACATGGCATTCATTCAGAATTACCAGCATCTTGGAAGTAGCATGTTTGATGAACTATGGGAAAAATATCTGAAGCTGCTTCTCAGCATACCAGATAACTGTAACTGTGTTCACTTTGTTGGTGATCGCGGTAGGCCTATGATATATTCGCAGAATTAAGTCTTAAGGGAGATCACACACTGAAGATTAGCTGCAGTAGGATTAGATACAAACCAAACACCATGCTTGCCATTCCTGATTGGAAAAGCTTTGTTCATAATCCCTGGAATAAGTCAAATTGTTTACACTACATGGGAGAAAGTTGGACTTCAAAACACACGTTACTCCCTGCAGGATTCCCTGCAGGATTCACTCTGATTATGAGAGGAGTTTTCCGTGACCCTGGTCGCACAGTGCAGCTGTCTGTAGATCGAGGAAATGATAGCGAAAGTTTGAATGTCCAAGACGATGGCATATCATCAGCCAGATGTTATGTAATGACTCTCCCGACAGGAATGATTTTGAAGGAAATTTGGATGCGCTACGAGCCCATCTCTTTGGTTACATTAGAGGAGACATGCGTCCATTGTTTTTTGCATACATGTATATATCTTTTTCACTAGTCAGCTGTTATGTAATTTAGTGCAAGTCCAGTTTTACTTGGCTTGATATTTATTACTAGATTGTAACTGGTGAAGGTGGCAGTGGGTAATGTTAGCATAGTATTAATATACTTTTTATACTATACTGTGTGACTCAGTACATGTCTTTTGATCAGTATATTGTTATTTTGCATATATATATTTCTCACTTGTCAGCTCTATTATGCAATTTAGTTCAAGTCTAGTTTTACTTGGTTCGATGCAATGAAAAATTACAGGCCTGTATCCAACTTAAGTTTAATTTTCAAAATCTTAGAAAAAAAAAGATAGTAGCCAATAGGCTGCAAGCTCATATAAAAAATAACCATCTATGTAATCCATTACAATCGGCCTACAGGAAACATCATTCTACAGAATCGGCTCTACTGAAAGTACATAACGATATCATTATTAGTATGGACAAGGGTGAAGTTACGGCCATAACCTTGCTTGACTTGTCTGCCGCTTTCGACACCATTGACTATGCTACATTAACAGATAGACTTTCTGATTGGTATGGAATATCTGGCCAGGCTCAAATTTGGTTTTCTTCTTATTTGCAAAAATAGGCTCCAGTCCGTAAAAATTAAAGACACTTTTTCAGATAAAGTCACACTCTCATATGGAGTTCCACAGGGCTCTGTGCTAGGACCAGTGCTTTTTACTTTATACACTACACCACTCAGCGCTATTATCTCTAGTTTTGACATAAACCACCATCTTTATGCCGATGATACACAAATTTACATGTCTCTATCAGTTTTGAACGCTAAGGAATCTCTTGAGAAGTTGCAACATTGTTTAATGGTTGTGTCGGCCTGGATGACAGGATCTAAGCTGAAGCTTAATCCTAGCAAGACAGAATTTCTTCTTATTGGGATCAAACTTCAGCGAGAAAAAATTCTTGAATAAATCCATCTACATCAGCTAAAAATCTTGGTGTACTATTCGACAGTAGCCTGAATTTCCGAAAACACATATCCCACATATGTAGGGCATACTTCTATCATATCCGTGATTATTGTAACTCACTTTTTCACAATATGCCAGAAAAAGATATCGCTAGATTACAACGTGTTCAAAACTGCCTTGCAAGAGTCGTAACCAATGCCCCATGATTTAGTCGTTCCGTTCCAATTCTAAAACAATTACATTGGCTTCCTGTCAAGTTTCGCATTTATTTTAAAATATGTGCGATAACTTTTCGAACCCTAAAAGAAAACCAACATGCATATCTGACTGATTTACTTGTTCGGCCGAAATGCTCAAAATATCTACGCTCCACTAATTCGAATAGATTTGTTGTTCCTCGTATAAAGACTAAGACTGGGTCAAGAGCTTTCTCTATATCTGGTCCAGCCTTATGGAACGCCCTGCCTGTGCCAATACGTAATGCCGAAACAATCTTAACATTCAGGAAATTACTTAAATCTCACCTATTTGACCTGGCTTTTCCACCCTAGTCCCTCAGCAGCCCGGCTCCCTGTTGACGAACCTGCTTTGACCTCGATTATGACACATCGTCCCCTTGGAGTTAAAAGATGCTAAACTGCCACTTTGTAAAGTGTCAGTTTAGCACCTTCTAACTCCAAGGGGACGACATGATCACGCTAAGAATTTGTGCGCCCCTGAGCTCGGTCTGCTGAGGACATAGGCGCTATAGAAGTCTTATTTGATAGATTGATTGATTGGTGCATGTCAGCATTGTATTATATCTTTATATAGATTACATTTATCACCATTAGGTTATAAGGCTTACTTAATCAACGTTAATTGATATTATATAATAATAGGCCCTAATAGTAATACTTCACCTCAGAACCTGGTATATGAAAATGTATTGAAATATGAAGGATGTCAACTCTGAATTATTATTTAGTCACCTACATCATTCCTTTCTCATAAAATGTATTATTAATCGCACGCAACGACACAATACAATGAATACATGCAATAGTATTCAGTGGCAGGTATTCTGAACTGTTCAACCAATTTTGTTCTGACTTTCAAATACATGTGCTTGCGGATAAATCTACACATAACATTTACTATCACCATGCCATTGTTACTACATTATAATGTAGTTGATTGTGGCAATTTTTAAGTAAACATGTGCTGTCGTTATTTAGTTCACATTTATTATGGTCATCTTCGAATAATCAGTTAGTGTTGTTTTAAAGTGCCATTGTTAGTTAGTTTACTGTTATTATGGCCATGTTTTACTTATCATGTACTGTTGTTGCAATGTGCAACTTGATTCACATTTACCATGCTGTGCTTTATGTTAAGATCCGCAATTGCTGTTTAAATGTGTCTGTTGTATGTACATCATATAAATAAATTATACACCATAGTTACATACACTTTGTTTCATAGTGCCTCACTATTGTGTATTCTTAGACACTCGTAGCCTACTGTAAATTAGTATTAGTGTTGTAAATGCGAGATCTGCCGTCTGACCCCCGATGATGCTGAACACATATTGGCAAGTACTCCATTGTATAATTCAAAGATACTGTTTTCTCAATTATTTAAATACAATGTTTACTGATTATTCCATGATATTTGGCATATGGTATTATTAATTATAATTCGCTTTACCCAATCAAAATGTTATATCCACTTTCAATTTACGCGTGTATAATTTCTCTTAAATTTTTGATTGACACGACTATGACGTTGTATTATGCTAGGCAATTATAATTGTATTTATTTTTGTTTGCTCATTTATTTTGTGCAGTACACAATACCCTATCTGTCTAGTCATGAGACTTGTATTTTGTAGTAAAATAATTTGTTTGTTACATCGTTTGTGTTATTTTAAATCCGCATCTTTTGGTTAATGCTCAACACTAAGACAACTAAATAAGAGTGCGTATTCCTATATCTTTGTACATTTTAAAATTCAGTGGCATAGTAGGATAATACGTAAATATCACAGACAGTGGGCCTACTTTAAATTGTAAGTCTTTTTTGTATTGACCTCTTCACGAAATATGCCTGACCCATATATCGTCCAATATCAGATCACAAGTAATTACGGATGAATTTTTGACTAAAAACGCATTTTTATATCATTAAAATGACTTTAAATCATTCAAAAATGGTCTCCAAATACACTAGGTCAAACACTATTACAAAAATATGTGTTTTTGTACATTGATTGTAATTATTATCCAGACAATTCAAATAATAGTGAATTTTCAAATAAAATAAAAAAATCAGGGTACTCTACAAAAAATGGCCATAACTTTTTTTCCCAATATTTCCGGCAAAGCAGACCAGTCAATCTTGTGAGCCCAGTAGCCAGACTAATAGAAAAAACACAAATAAAAAGTATAGCAGGCCACGTCGGGTGATCTCAAAATTTGGGTACCTGGACCCCTGACTATTAATGTTTTATGTCATAGCAGTCACGTGGTCTTGTTGGGTCGACGCAAGTTTTCCCACCGCAAGACAATTTTTGACATTTTCACCCGGATTCATCGAGCAAATCATCATAATTCATAGATCATATTGTATATAAAGCTTCAGTCGTCACATTCATTATCACTTTCAAGATTTTTTGGGAATATTTGCACCTTTCTGATTGATTTGAAAATTTTGCACGATGATATAGAATTGGATTGTATATACTGTACACACCTGGATTACCTGCACAGATTTCTGCACACACCTGTTGATTGCACCTTTGTTTATTGCACAATTACACAGCACAATGGATCAACAACCACAGGCCAAGGAGTCAGTGGAACCACTGTTTTTCCGCCAAGCGGATTTTGAAAGCGCTCTCGAGCAGAGCAACTTACAAGGTGACACAGCTAAGACCCCACTCAGGCCGTACGAGGTATGCACAGCGGCAGCTAAAATAACTGGCCCAGGGAAAATTGAAGGCGCCCAAAACGTACGCGGGACATGGCGCCTATACTTCAAAACAAGAGAGACCAGGCTGAACTTCATAAACCGAAAATATATCATGCTACGAGATCAACTTGTCCCACTATATGACATAAATCCTACAGTGACAAGGCAAAACAATCCTGATGAGATTAGAGAAAAAATTACAATTAAAGATATACCACTCTCTGTTTCAAATGATTTGATTGCAGAACACATGTCAGAGATCGGAGTCATCCTGAAAACTGACGTTAAATATGCAAATAAACGAGACAATAATGGAAAATTAACTGATTACAAGAATGGGGATAGATATATGTATGCAGAAGGACCCATCAAAAACGCACTCAACAGAAACGCATACATTGCACATCGTAAGTGTCGTATTTTCCACAATGGACAGTTTAATGTTGACTGCAAGGCTTGCCATCAAGCCGGACACAAAGCAGGGAAACCTGCTTGCCCAGCTATGAACACTGAGATAGAGATGACATGTTTTGCAACCCATCATGTGGTCCTATCAAACACATACCACAATAAAATATCAGCGTATGGACAAACATTCAAAAGTGTTCAACATGCCTGGTTGTGGAAACGCGCTTATGATAACAAACAGCTCGATCTGGCACAACGGATTAAAGACGCCGAACATGCTGAATTAGCTACAAGATTATCACATGACATCAAGGACAATAAAGATATAGATAATGACACTTCTAGCATGAAGCATCTCCTTACTCTGAAAGCTAAGCAATGCACCGAATATCAGGCAGCACTATCAAATTCAGCCCCGGTCATGGCGGCAGCAATTACAGACAAATTTTGGGGTACTGGCCTTAGTGCACAGGCCACAACACGCACTAAACCAGAATATTGGCCTGGCAACAACATGTTGGGTAAAATCATGGCTGATATTCGTGATGAGCTGATTACACGACAACATACACAAGACAACCTGGAGCAAATGGAAGGATCGCCGGCCAAGGATGGTGAGACTGACGTAGGAACAACACCAGATGGAGACGCTGCTAGAGGGGAAGCACAGGTTCCGTGTTTGACACGTGGGGAAAACGAAGACAAGACAATTCGCCGCCTCATCAAAAAAAGGCTCAACAATAACAATGGCAGAGGGCCACAGTGCCATAAACGTTACACCAAATCACATAACACCACCACTCGCTCAGACGACAGGACTAAATTCAGATACTGCTAATTCTAAGATATCCTGAGTCACGTCAATGTGATAACGGACTGTCAAGAACGGAATATGACCTAGCTCGCCCATGGATAACGCTTGTGAAAATTCTTAAGAACAACAGCACAAACAATGTCAAGTAAGACAAACTTAAGCATATTAACACTAAATGTACGTGGACTTAGGTCCACAACAAAAAGAACAACTGTTTTTCAGTGGCTCTTGGCTCAAAATGTCGAAATTATTCTTTTACAGGGAACTTATTTTACTAAATGCAATAAATATAAAATAATGAAACAATGGAATGGAAAATCCATACATGGACACTCAAATTCCTTGTTTAGCAAAGGTGTGTTCATTCTGTTTAAACCAGGATTAGATGTAAAGGTAGAAAACGAACATTTTTGTAACGATGGCAGAAAACTTATTGCAAATGTAAAAATAAACGACATTAACTACTCAATTATCAATTTATACGCGCCAGCAAATGTAACCGAGAGACGAGATTTTTTTATAACTGCATCGAAATGGTGTAAAGAAAATGTATTGTATGATAGTAATGTAATTGTTGGAGGAGATTTCAACACTGTTGATAATATGGAAGACCGACTCTCTGGTAAAGCGGATGCTTCGTCATCTAATTTCTCCAAATTTAAGAAATATTTAAATATTACCAACAGTTGGCGATCTCTTCATCCAAACGAGAAAGGTTTTACTTTCACCGATCGTTCAAGCAGAACAGCAATGTCACGAATTGATTATATTTTTTGTAATGAAAATTTAGCCAAATATTTGCAGAAGGTATATGTTAAGGTTGCACCACTACCAGACCACAACGCGGTTGCGATACATTTACGGTCTAGTAAAACATCTAGAGGACCAGGTTACTGGAAACTAAACAGTTCTGCTCTCGGAGAAGATGAATTTAAAATTGGCATTAAGGACCTATTTAAAAACACAATTGAAGAATATGAAAACATAAATGATAAAGGCCTGATTTGGGACTTATGTAAAATTAGATTCAAAAATTTTCTATTAACTATTGTACCGAAAAGGTAAGAAATAAAAAATGCGCCATAGAACCCATTGAAAAAGAAATATCCCACATAGATAATATCATATCACTAGAAAAACGAACAGGAGACAATTGCAATAAATTAAAAGAGCTTCGGAAAACATTAAAATACGAATATGACAAACTAATGCAACATAAAGCTAAAGGCGCTCAGATTCGTGCACGAGCAGAATGGGTAGAAAAGGGGGAACGCAGCACGTCATATTTCTTGAGATTAGAAAATATTAGACAAAATTCTGCTCATATTACTACTTTAAAAGATGAGCGGGGAGACATTGTGAAAAATGACAAAGAAATACTATCAACAGCGAGCGATTTTTACAGAAAACTTTATACCACACGTAGAAGAAAGCTTGATAATATTAAAAGATACGTAAATAAAACAAATGTGAAAAATAAAATAGAAGAGGCAAAAATGAAAATATGCGAAGGCTTAGTAACAATAGAAGAATCTAATGATGTGATAAAAGGTCTTCGATTAAAAAAATCCCCAGGATTAGACGGGCTAACTGCTGATTTTTATAAAGAATTTTGGCCTGATTTTGGTCATTTTGTTATTTCTGTTTTTAACGAAGCTTTCGTAAAATCGGAGCTATGTCCATCACAGAGAGTATCTGTGATGTCACTAATCTATAAAAAAGGAGAGCGTGAAAACATAGCCAACTATAGACCAATAAGTCTGATTCATACAGATTACAAAATTCTAGCATTCATTATGTCTAGACGTATGCAAAAGGTGCTTTGTAGTGTTATAGATGACGACCAGACCGGGTATATCAAAGGCAGATTTATAGGACAGAATATTAGACTTGTTTCTGATATAATTGAAAACAATAAATATAAAAACGGCATTCTCTTATTTTTGGATTTCAAGAAGGCCTTCGATTCAGTAGAATGGGACTTTATGTTCGAATCTTTCAAATTGTTCAATTTTGGTCCAATGTTTTGTCAATGGATCAAGACAATGTATATCAACCCCGTTTTCTGTTTAAAAAATAATGGGTATCTATCGTCCAGGATTGCCATGGAGAGGGGTATAAGACAAAGATGTCCTGTATCAGCCCTTTTGTTTATCTTAGTAGTAGAGGTTCTGGCAATTAATATAAGAGAAAATAAAAACATTCATGGTTTAGAAGCGGCCTTTATGCATAAGAAAACAGATATAAAACTTAGTCAATATGCAGAAGACTGCACAGTGTTCTTGAAAAATAAAGCAAACATAAAAGAATTGCTAGCAGAAATTCAATATTTCACTGAAGCGGCTAGTTTAGAACTAAATATAAACAAGACTATAGGCATAGACTTAACAGAAACAGATGAACAGTCTGATTACGATTACCTAGGAATACATTTTACTTCAAAACCTGTAAAATGCTTAGGTATTTATGTTGGGAAAAATGATAGAGAGTGTCAAGACCTTAACTGGAGTAAAAAATAGACATTTTAGAGAAAACACTAGACATGTGGAAAAAGAGAGAATTAAGCATTTTCGGTAAAATATTAATTATAAAGACTCTTGTCATTTCAAAAATAACTTTTCTACTACTAAGATTGATTCCTCCAAACGATATAATTAAAAAAATTAAGACACTACTGTTTAATTTTATTTGGGGAAAAAGAGATAGAATAAAACGCCATATTTTACGACAAGACATCATACATGGAGGTGTAAACATGCTTGACATTGAGACATATTGTCTAGCCCTAAGCGCATCATAGGTTCCGCGAATTATTAACAGTCAACAAAATAACTGGTCCTTCTACGGCAAATAATATCTGAGATCTTTCGACGATATATCAAAATTAAACTACACGGATTCCCTCGTCTTTGAGAAATTAAACAGCCTACCATCATTCTATAAAAATATTATTATTAGTTTTTGCAAAGTGAACCAAACTGAGAAACCTGTATCACGAGATGAAATACTAATCACGTATATATGGGGAAATAAATGGATCTCATACGAAACAGCTTCTAAAAAACATGTAATATACTTTAATTCCTGGATAGAGAGCGGCATAATATATGTTAAAGACATAAAAGTAACACAGGGATCCATAGACGAAAGATATATTTATAATAAATTAAGAACCAAAAACAATTATTTAGCTGAGATTTTTACCTTAAAAAAAGCATTACAAACATACTTAAGTACTAAACTGGAAAATATACCTATTGAAAGATTAGAAAACGCCACTCAAAATCAAGAAAATGATCAAATAATTCCGCTTTTAAGATGTTAGTCCTATTATAAAACTGTACAAAAATGCTGGCGAGATGTCCCCGAGAGTGAGATTAATTAGAAACGATTAATTGACGACCAGAGTTTAGAATTTCCCACCATTTATCAAAAAAAGATTTTAGACATCAAAGAAAACAAACTAGCAGAATTGAATTACAAGGTTTTACACAATATACTACCATGTGGTGTAAATCTATATATGTGGCGTATTATTGCTACTAAAAAGTGCGATATTCAATTCATTCATTCATTCATTCATTCATTCATTCATTCATTCATTCATTCATTCATTCATTCATTCATTCATTCATTCATTCATTCATTCATTCATTCATTCATTCATTCATTCATTCATTCATTCATTCATTCATTCATTCATTCATTCATTCATTCATTCATTCATTCATTCATTCATTCATTCATTCATTCATTCATTCATTCATTCATTCATTCATTCATTCATTCATTCATTCATTCATTCATTCATTCATTCATTCATTCATTCATTCATTCATTCATTCATTCATTCATTCATTCATTCATTCATTCATTCATTCATTCATTCATTCATTCATTCATTCATTCATTCATTCATTCATTCATTCATTCATTCATTCATTCATTCATTCATTCATTCATTCATTCATTCATTCATTCATTCATTCATTCATTCATTCATTCATTCATTCATTCATTCATTCATTCATTCATTCATTCATTCATTCATTCATTCATTCATTCATTCATTCATTCATTCATTCATTCATTCATTCATTCATTCATTCATTCATTCATTCATTCATTCATTCATTCATTCATTCATTCATTCATTCATTCATTCATTCATTCATTCATTCATTCATTCATTCATTCATTCATTCATTCATTCATTCATTCATTCATTCATTCATTCATTCATTCATTCATTCATTCATTCATTCATTCATTCATTCATTCATTCATTCATTCATTTCCTTTAGTAAGTATATATATTTGGTATTTATCATGCAGCATGCTCTGACAAACTTTAAAGCTACCGTACCCTGGATTAACATGTTCAATGCTGCATTTTCCCTCATCTCCACACATCATCACTCTGTCACATACGTGTTTTAAAATCGCTTGATTTGCCCAAACATATTAAATGTGATTAAAATTTGATATGGACAAGAAGTAATTTGCAGACGACCTTTAAATGCGACGGGAGATAATTACAGTTACTAATATAAAGCTCAAGTCAAAGAGCAAACAGACATAATTATTATATGGCTGATTCAAACTGAAAATAAATATTCTATTTTTTCTCATTGTGCTACAAAAACACAGAATTTGCCACAAACCGATTACAGAGTGGTAATATTGAACATGAAAAACAAAAACAAAATTGCCGATGACCTTTAAAATGTAATGTGATGATAAAAAAACTTTGCTCATGATTTGTCGAGTAGACAAGTATACATATATGGCTCAATGAAAATAATTACTTTACTTCCCTTGAATTTATAAAATAACGAATGCGCTTTTGGTTCGTTTCTATCTTACTTGGACGATTCATTTAAATTAAACGCGAACCATTAGAAATTAAATAGGTTCAGAGTAAAGAATAAGTAAACAAATTTTGCTACATTCGGCGGGATTTATAATGGTAAAGTAATTCGAGTAGTTCAAGCCCGCTTTTAATATTTTTTACACTTTATGTACATTTGGCCAGGCCTTTAATGAAATACCGTACTTAAGAACATTTTTCTTTTTACACATATCAAGAAGCAGAATAATCTTTTATTTCATCACAAAAAAATATATATATATAAATGCAGTTTACATACAGTGGAGACTATCACTAAGGCAAAACTATTGCCGCTGAAGTAATGGCCACCTAGCATTTTACCCAATTAGCAGTTATATTTATGAAACAAGAATAAAAATAACAGAGTAATACTAACACACATTAATTCAATACGTTTGCTGAAAACGTTAACATATTGTAAAACATTGGAATGCTTCTAACTTGATAGAGTATTTATATATATATATAATTTCGTTGGAACTGAGAAAATATGAGGGATCAATATTAAAATGTTTTCTATTTGTTGCTCACTCACTGACAAAGAACTAATATTCATCTAGTAGAATATATACATACATGTATTATAAAATATTAGTGATTTTGTGAAGATAGGATCTGTCTATTACAGACGAAACAGTTTTGCACGTTGCAATTTTTAAAATAATCCTTTATACACATTAATTTGAATATAATTTATATCCTTTTGGGCTATGGGTGAATATTTTGTCCAAAATTAAAGAAGATGACGTGTTGATCATTACAGGTAGTTAATAACTTAAAATATTGCGGTAATATTCTTGTCTAACTAATGGAATTTGAAGTTTATGTCAACGCCCTCTAGTTATGTTGAGCAGTAGTTAATTGAAAAAACGAGAAATATGTTGTAAGTAGATTGGATTTATATTTAAAATAAAATTTCATTTGTGTTAACCTCACTATATCAGTAATTTTTAATATACCAGATTCTTAAAGCGTGCACCTGAATGGCTAAAAAAAGGAAAATTTGTAGCAATTATGACTGCTTTCTTTTGTATTTTTTTATATAGTCTTTCATTTTGTTGTCCCGAAATAAAAAAACAGTAACTAAGGTGTGGCAAAATCAATGAATTATAAATAGAGTTCTTGATATTTTGCTTGCTATGTTATTAGCGTGAATTTTCCAATTAAAACTTTTATCTAAAGTAAGACTCAGAAATTTAAAATTGTTTACACATTCAATTTGCTTATTGTTTATTAATAGCTTTGGTGGAGAAACTCTTTTTTCGGGCTGGCTAAATATCATAAATTTAGATTTGTTATTATTTAAAGTAAATGTATTTGGGTTTAATCAATCTGTTATTTTCTTGGCTTTTAAATTTAATCTGTCATTATTTACTTTGTTGCATGTTTAAAATCGGATGAATTTGCAATTAGAGTTGTGTCATCGGCGTAATAATAGTCTGCTTGCAAAAGGTAAATCATTTATGTAAATCAAAAATAAAAGTGGCCAGAGAATAGATCCTTGTGGCACCCCTAATGTTATTGTTTGTTTATTGGACTTCGATTTGTTAATTTCAACGTATTGTCTTCTATCTGATAAATATTTTCTTATGAGACTTAATGCTTTAGAATGTAGACCATAGTATTTCAGTTTATCCAGTTAAATAAATAGAATGATTAATAATATCGAATGCCGTATATGGTGATTGGAGTGTTTATTTTTTTCATACGTTGTGTTATATTATCAGTAAGATGTAAAGCTGCCAATTCTGTTAAATGATTTTTTTCGAAAACCATATTGTACCTCGTGAAATATATTATTTAAATTTAAATATTCTGTGATTTGATTACATGAGATTTTTTCAAACACTTTAGATAAAGCAGGTAGTAAAGAAATGGGTCTATAGTTACTTAAAGCATTAACTGATGGTTCATGTTTTTTAAAAAGTGGAATAACTCCTGCCATTTTCATATTTGTCGGAAAATTCCTGTAGCGATGGATTGATTGATTGTTGCGGTCAATGGGTCAGCAATTTCATCTTTTATAAATCTAATTAAAAATGTGTTTTAGTTTATTATTACCAATATTTATTAAATGAGTCTTAAAACCGTTTGCAATATTTATAGGACCTTGCCTATTTTTACATAGGCATAGTTGGTGTTACATTTAACCTTTTCGTTGTAGGAATATCCCTAATTGCTGCACATGTTTTTTTTAATATTGCTGGAGTATTTTTTAAAGAGATTGAAGTATTACGTCTTTTTTGAAATGAAAATTGATCTCTTTAATGTGACATTTAGAGTACGAAGATTGCTTTTTTATGTTCATGTTCTGGACTGTTTCTCTGAGGTTTTTTTCAGTTCTTTCAAGTAAATAACATTATTAAAAGGACTATAGAATTGTGTAAGTCTGTTATATATCGGGTTGATGTGACAACGTAACAAGTGTACCGGAAAAAGGGGTTATCAGTTATTCCCGTATTTCTTATTTTGGACAAGATTGTCCAAATTAAGTCTAGTCCTTATTTCTCTTTCAACTGGTAAACGCGCAACCCGAAATTTCTAAAACTTGCGCAATTCTAGTCTATGGAAATGCTGACATATAATTGACATATCAACATGATCAAGGAGCCAAATGATAATTTTTGCCTGATTGTGTCGCTTAACCATGTAAGTAACGGAATTTGCGCGTGTACGTGAATAACATGATTATTGTATTTACCTAAACGTGTAAATGAACAGGAAAACACCAATTTTTCACAAATTCTTCCGAAGTACTGGGAGGTTTCGGAATAAATATAACAATAATTTTCAACAAAATAATCATGCTAGATGCTAATTCACTCCTTATAGCTGTAGAAATATTGTATGCCAAACTTTTTTTTTAGGTGGCTTTTATCTCGTTTAAACTTGCGGTTTCACGTGAATGACATGATTATTGTATTTACCTAAACGTGTGAATGAACAGAAAAACACCAAAATTTCGCAAATTTTTGCGAAGTACTGGGAGGCTTCGGAATAAATATAACCATAACTTTTGACAAAATAATTATGCTAGATGCTAATTCACTCCATATAGCTATAGAAATATTGTATGCCAACATTTTTTTTTTAGTTGGCTCTTATTTCGTTTGAATTTGCGGTTTTAAAAATTGTCATCCATTGTTTATTGTGTATATGTAAGCAAACATATTTACACTGCATTATATTAAACATCTTTCTCCAACTGTTGAATACATACATATTTAATTAGAAACTGAAGGTTTCAGCCAGAGAGTGTGCCAATACAAAATCGTAGGACATTTCTTTGGATGGTCATGCATATCTAAGACCTGGCCTCGACTAATCAGGTCGAAAATCAGCAGCAATTCAGCTACGCATCGCATACTCAGCTCATTTTCTGCAAAGTTATTAAAAAGTCATATGCGCATTTTTCGGACCTTAGGGTCGAGATTGCTCTCAGTTACCGCCATGTTTGAAAACGTTTATTTTTCCGACAAAAATGTGTACAACGATCTACTGCCTCGTAGAGGGCATCACGGCTAGCAATTTACTACGTGTCAAATGAAATTTCAAATGTCAAAATATTGGTCGATAGCAGTGAAATTTCTGAAGTTTATAGAGGGCGTTATAATTATCAATTAACTTACTACTGCTAGGCCCAGTAGGCATATACATGTCAAATGTCGAATGATTATTGCCCGTGAAATCAGAAAAACTCAGACTTCACAGAATAATGGGACTTCTACGATATAGTTAATACATGGCCGTCCACCATGTCAGTGAGCCCTAAAAGGGGGGCTCGCCCGAACCTCCCACGGTCCCACCCCCATACTACGCCTCTGGCGTACTTGTAACTAGAACTCGTCGTCCGTGGCTGTACCAAACGAAAAGCGCATGGCATGGCCGACGCCATTCACCACGCCTCGTTTTGTCCTGGGAGGGTCCCACCATCAGATGCGTATGGTGATGCGTTCCTCTGTCATGCGCATTCGGGATAATGCTATGGCTGTCCATGTATTTGTAATCTCGTTTCTGATGATTGCTGCTATGTCGCGCCTATCTTTGTGAATGATTTGAATAAAACAAACAGCAAATAACCTAGACACGATTCTAAAATATGCATACATTCATGGCAGAGCTTAGTATTTTGCTGGGATTCCAGTGAATGACCAAAACATTTGAAACCTGAATAAACATGATTAACACCTATTCTGCTAAAAACACTATGGTCATTTTAAATTCGTTTTACTAGCCCATCAAATCAAATGTTTTTGGGAATGAAATGAGTGCTTTAATATAAATATTCTTTGATGTTTGGTCTTATTAGAATACTTCATTATCACGCGAACGCAAGCTCTTTGAGGTGTATGTGGTAGTGTATCAAGTAGTGCAGTAACCCCTTGGAAATTAGAGTGGTTTGCATCGCGGTGAGTTCAGACTTCATCCTACTCTTATGTATGAAATGACTTATATGGGTATGTATTATAGGCAGCACTCTACACCCCATGCATTTGAACACTTTTGAGCATTACATATATGACGCAAGTTACCTTTTCTAAAACATGCTTATTTCTAGTGCTTCATTTCCGCGGCCATGTTAAGCATGCAGGTTTATATCATTCTGAGTGTCGCAATCATTGAAATAAATAGTCTATGTGACAAAGAAATGATAACTGTCTCTGTAGCCTACTGTATTTGATAATCAGTTGGACAAAAATGTCTAACTCCCGCATTTCTGTATGGCATGCGGATGTCCAGAACAAAATTGCTTCCGTGCAAAACAATATAGGCCTACTTATGGGCAGAATGTGTGCATTTTCTTCTCTGGAGATATATATATATATCTATATGTTGATGACACGTGGTAGCTGTGTACGCTTGTAGATCTACTATAATAGTTTTAATTGACTGACTGATTAAAAGCAAAAAATCAGCATGCGATTGTTTTATTTAGAACCTGATTTACATAGCTGTAATAGTTATTACCAATAACACGTCGTAGTAATAATTCAGTTGTAGACAAACCGCTCAAAGTAATACAATGAATGTATAATAAAGACAGGTTGTTTTGTACGGAATATATAGTTGGTTGCTATGTTAAGAAGGCAAAATGTGCCACATATCATATGCTGAATAGCTGCTGATTTTGTGTTTATAGTTGTCTTTCTTCTTTTGCGTAGCTGAATAAAAATATCAACAAAACGTTTGAGTGTTCCTGGAACCATTTCTTCAGCTGCATGTTTCTTCTAGTGAAGTCACTGATGGATAAATATCGCCATCAGAAATATAGGACCTGACATCCTCTCTGACAATAGCAGCTGCGGTCTTCACAATCCTTTTTCATTCAGCCTTTACGTCACATGCTTTATCAGTAGGCAACTTGCTGTGAATTATTTTTTCTACAATACGCATGCCTGCATTCTTCATTAATCTTTTTGTCAAGTCCTGTAATAGAGTATTGGCATTCATCAGCTTGTCAAATGCATTCTGCTTTTCATTATCTTGTGTGTGAACTCTGCTTTTATCAGATAAGTTCACAAAAAAGTACCTTGAATAACAATGCGAATGATACTTTGCATCAGCTGCCACTAAATCAATGACACTCTTTGCTCGGGCTAGGACAACATCACCCAATTGGTCTTTTCTTTCTTGTGCTCGAACAATAACTTTGTCTCTTATTTCAATGGTTTTAAATTCATAAATTTATCGGCGAAGTTTAGCCCCTTTATTTTGTTCAACCCTTGTGCTGGCTTCCTCACCACAGAAATAACAGTGTGTTTTGAAATTGTATTCCTGCACAAATGAGCGTAGTACTACAAATGCTGCTTCTTCTACACTCTGTTTTCGTGTGTATTTTTTCGACATTCCACATGCACAATAATGGAAGAAATATTTGTGAGTTTCTTATGCAATTCATCGTCATACTCTATACTTTTCGAAATAATAATGTTATGTCCTCTTCAAGCAATGCATGTAGGCTTGTTCTGCTGATTCAAGCTTTCACTGAAAAACAAGCAAACTTCAACAATCTTGCGTGCCTGCAAAATTTTTGCCAAAGATATTTAAATTAGCAGCTGGTTTGTCTAGAGCTGCTAATGTGAAGTGAGAATCCAGTAGAAAGATTGACTTGCAGACATGGGCTACACATTAGCATACTGGTACCATGTGCCTTTGAAAACAGTAAAATTCGACCCATTGTTGGGGCAGTGTTGGATCAGCGTCGCAGATAATGGATTAACATTGACCCATGTCTTGTGTTTGGTGGGTGCAGATTGCTACTTGCTGCTGATTGTACACACTGATAAAACCATGTTATGATGCATGGTGATTATAACAATATGTGGGCTGATCCCTGTTGTATGCAGAGTAATTAGGTTATAAGGATCTGTACCCCTAAATAATCTACAAAGAGACATGGCCCTTTTTAATAACTACAAAGGCATAATTTGGAGGTCAACAATCTGACACATGCTTTGCGACAAACGAAAAACTCGTCTCATTAACGCAACAAAGAAACAAAAGCCTTATTCAGTTATTATAAATTCAAATCCATTTTTCACAAAGTGCCCATTAATACTAATTAGTACGTGTTCTTGTGTTTTATAGTTTTTCGAATAATGTGGCCATTTAAAAAAATGCGGCAATATCACATGTGGCTGTCGGCAATTTATTCGTGTGTTTTGTTAGCGACTTTAGAATAAAAAAGGTAAAGAACCCTCCCCTAGACCCCCTAATTATAACGATTTTCTATTTTTGGACGATTTGTTCACCTTCCGCGCCAACGAATTGTGGCCATTTAAAAATATGGTGGCAATAGTAAGTGGCAATCGGCACTTATTGTGTTTTGCTAGGCAGTGACAATTTAAAGCTCCTTCAGAATGTATAAAAACGCCCAAGGACCCCTCCCCCATTTAGACCCCATTAATTATAGTTGTTTTTCTATTTTCTGGACTATGAGCACACCTTACGAGCTGATAAGATTAAATTTTCGACCTGATAAGATTCGACTTAATAAAATCAAAATTTTAAGATCACCCAACATACTAATTACTGTCATTTTAACTTTAGACACCCCCCCCCTCTATTAAAATTGAATTTTTAACAAGTTGCTGACACTGGATTTATCGGGAACTTTCAGACATTAATCCATGGATATTATACTATATGTATGAACAATTTGACAACTCTATGATTTTTTTTCGAGTTGTCCCCCATAATCACCTAATTACACTGTACTATATATATTCTGCAAACTAATACCGCCATTACTAGAAAATATGTTTTGTAATATCTCAGCCAACAGTGCATAATTTTATAGCTCAACAATTATGATGTCTAACCCCATGTTTTGACTGTCCAAGAACATTATACAACTAATCTTGAAGTGATCAGGCGTGTCTAGCACATCTTAGTTGTGCAAAATATTGCCCCATTAGAGAAAAGACAATGTTTCGCCATATCTCAGCCAATATTAAAGATAACTACACAAAACAACCTCGCATTCCCCCCTCGTCAAGTCTTAATAAACCAATGCACTTTCTACACGTCATCATAATTTGTTCTATTTGGTTTAGGGTGACAACATTCTTGAACAATATGACGGCCATCTTGAATTCATGGCAATCAATCCTGGTGATATGGGTTTATTCCTCAAGTGTTAAAACACCACAAACTATTATATAATTGCTAAAGCGTCGAAGAGCGGTATACATCTAGTGTTTGGAAATTTGCATTACCGTGATGGTGGCCATCTTGTATTAAAAAAAAACATAAATGGTATTTATAGTCGTCTTGGTGATACCCAGATATCATTCCTAAAAAAAATAAGCTTTCTGTAATTTATTACAGGTTCGTATGTTTTTTTCCATTGTTGTATATTTATATTCCTGCACTACGCAATCACTACAGACTGAGATAACATATCTGAAGGACTACATCTGTGGAAGGGTTTGCCAAAATATATTTGATGTGGTTTGTTTAACGTTGTGTCGGGTATCTTTGGCCACATACTGTATTTTTAATGAAAAAAACGGTTTTTCCAAGAACACATTTTATGTTATCGCTGAATGCCTGATTGTCATATGAGCAATTAAGGATGATACTCAGCAAACACAAAACATTTGTATAACATTTGTACAATGTTGGCCCAACGTCGAGGACGTTGGGCCGACGTTGTACAAATGGCATGCAAATGTTTTGTGTTAGCTGGAATAGCCTATATGAACGATGTAGTTTAGCCACAAAACCGTTCCTACATCTAGGGACAAATAATCCTACGAAAGGTCAACTAAGGTCATGTAGAGGATAACAATCTAAACCCACTCCACACAAAGACCATTTGGTGATTGGAATGGGAAGCCATAAAGGGCGGCATCAGAATAAATATCAGATTACCCCTGATCTGCTAGAGCCGTATATACAAACGTTTATAATTAGATAACATATAGCATATAGTAGATGCTCAATGTTAATTTAATAATTCAGTATCAACTTTGGGAGTTTTTATTTTTCATAAAGAGGAATATATTCTTGGTCATTTGAAGTTGGATATACTCATCCAGAGAACAAACTCGTGGCCAAACTCTTCAGGTCGTGGCGTATTAAATATTCCCGGACTATTTTTTCATGGTTTGTTCCATGGATGTTTTCTTCTGCTTAAAACTGAAATAATAGTCATTGATGTACATATGCCTGTATACAGCTTAAGAAAGATACTCTGTATTCAGGAATTATACTACAAAAACAGAACATGCATATAATTATGTATATATATATATGTCATGGTTGTGGGGACCACCTTGCTAATTTGATGGCTCCACTTCATATATTGTACAAACATAAGCCTTGGCCCAGAGGGTAGCCAATGTACATCTGAATTGTAATTAGCCTACTGAAAGCACTTCTTGTAAACACTAGACGTTGAACCAGTGTTGGCTTAATGTTGGTTCAGCGGCGCAGTTTATATAGACCATCTTGCCATTGATCACTTGATGGGCCCACTTCATATTTGCACAATCATAGGTCTTGCCCCACAGGGTGGCCAACGGTCAGTTACATTTTAATCAACATACTGGAAGCGTTTCCAGTTAACTCAAGACGTTGAACCAATGTTGACTTAATGCTGGCCGAGCGTCGCAATACGGAGGTCGTGATGATGGCCACGTAAACCACACACCCCTAGAGGAGCAAACATATTGTGAGAGACAGGTTTTTGGGTAGTCATCGGAAATATTTGTATTTATTATCTATAATTGAGCATCTAGCAAGGGGTGTGTTGTGGTGCAAGGCTATTATCTGTCCGATTTTAACAAGCGGTAACCCGCATCAGCCAAGTAATTAGGGGGCCACCATTAGATCCCAGGGGGGGGGGGGCAGGAGTATTTGTCGCGGGCAAATTATTTATTTCAACCGGGCTCGGTGGCGCGCTGAAAATTTCACATTTTGTTACATGTTTATATGGAACAGTTCTTGAAGTAAATTATTTATTTCACGCAGAGTCCGCCCGAAATTATTTATTTCAAAAATACTCCTGCCCCCCCTCCCCCCTGGGAATCTAATGGTGGCCCCCTTACAGAGGTATGGCATTACTGTGTACACTTAGTAGAGTCTTTACAAAAATAATAAATAACAGATAAGTTAAATGGGCAGACGAAAATGAAAAACGACAAAAAGAACAAGCAGGTTATCGCAAAGGTTATAGTACTATAGATCAAATTTTCAATTTACAAAGTATAGTTCAGAAATATTTGTGTAAAAAGAAAGGTCGGTGTTACGTAATTTTCGTCGACTTCTCCAAAGCATTCGACACTATACCGCATTGTCTGTTATGGTTTAAACTAATAAATAATGGCATACATGGTGACACACTGCGCTTTTTACGAAACATGTATATGCATCTACAATCTTGCATGTGTACAGGCGAAGGCCTAACAAAATGTTTGTAAAATTGGAGTGAGACAAGGATGCATGTTAAGCCCCTTTCTTTTTATACTGTACCTGAGCGAATTGATTGATATGTTGAAGGCTAATGGTTACCAAGGGATTTACTTGGATGAACGAATGTAAAATGTCATGATTTTATTGTATGCCGATGATATGACAATGTGCTGTGCTACAGTATTGTAAGAAAATTTTGGGTGTGAGGGGCAACACAATAAATTGTGTTGTTCTGCGTGAGTGTGGTCGACGACCTCTTGCTGTACATTATATGAGTGAATGTGTTAAATATTGGTTAAAACTTATACAAATGCCTGTGAATCGTTACCCGCATGTATGCTACAATATGTTGAGGTCATATGCTGATAGTGAGAAGATCACATCACATGTTTGGTTATCGCAAGGTGTTGGTGATGAAACAAAGTTTTTTTTTAATTTTTCAAACAGAGACTCTCAGACGGTTTTGCTCAGGACTGGCACCACGATCTAATAGCTCGTCATAAACTCAACTATTATGCAAATTTTAAATATACTTTAGAACCAGAACGTTATCTACATATCTTACAAGTACGGAAGCATATCATAGAGTTCGCTAAATTAAGATGCTTCAGCCATAATTTAGCAATAGAAAAAGGCAGACATGATAATATCCCAAAAGAAGAACCTTTATGTGCTTTCTGTGATGACAATGTACTGGAAGATGAATTTCACGCAGTAATGATTTGTGAAAAGAAATCAGACGTTTTTATATTCCACAATGTTATTTAAATTCACAATCTATCCACAATTTTAATAAACTGACGTCTACACAAGATGATAATACTATTTTGCAACTTACTATTTGTATATACAAATTGTTTGAATTGGTAAATAATTGAATGTGTGTGTTATTATATTTGCAATGTAGGCCAGTGGCCCTTATGCATGAATAAACTAAATTATTTAACTTTAACTTTGACTTTGGGTGTGTTGTTTTACGTCCAGTAACATCACTCAGCACATAGGCTTGCCTAAACTTTTAATGTGAGATTATTAAAACGTTTTATTTGGAATTCTTTTAATTATTAATTAAGTTTATTTTCGAATTATTAATTATTTTCAATTTATGTTTCTAAGCTTCGCGTATCTAATTTTGTCAAATATTGTACTATCTGTAGAATATCTAATATGTCTAAAATGTAATGATGTACATATAATATCTAAATGCATTTCAAATTATGTATACAATGTTGCTAAAAAGTGACCTGCATAGTTACTTTACCGCTAAAAGTTGTATCACTGACATGGTGCAAAATAGTATTGCTAAAATAATTTACCATCTTTTATCTAGAAACCTGTAGTAAGAGTGCTCTATGTGTATGGTTTGAGGTGGCAAAAACATTGATAGTTTTCATAAAATTGTCTCTCCTGATTTCATCGTTCGTACCTGGAACAACAAACCCACAAAAAAAAGAGATCGCGGAAGTAATATATTGGGCTACTTCTTTACTTAACGTGACAGTTTATGAATGTATCCAATCAAGGCGGGAGCTGTGCAAATGTCAAACCATATTGAATAGATTTGCCTTGACATGTATAAATAAACGCTGGTTGGTGAGGGGAGATCATGGGTCTAGTTGTTGAATATTTTTTTTCAGAAAAAAATGCTTCACAATGTCATAAAGGTTTAAATACAATAATAATGCTGAATGCAATTAAAAGCTGATGATGTGAATTTTACATATAGTATGCTTTAAACCCTTACAACACTGAAATATGTTTGTATAAACCAGCGAGACCAAAGGTTTTTTTCAATTATCATAAATATCTTAGGAAGTTCTTTCCACTTCATTTGAATACCTTAATTGCTATGCTGGAAGGGTCGAACCATGGATTTCGAATTTGCAGGAATTCATAATTCGATGTGACACTGCAGTTTTGACGTTGCTTGGAAAGCAGATCAGCGTCTTATTTAAAACACACAATCACTGTTATGATTGGGTGATAGCCATCGGCCATTTTGATTGATAGCCTTCATGTAGATACAACACAAATCTTCCCAATCCCTTGCATAAATCTACCCCGAATCAACTTACCATAGATCAAATATGGTCGTGTACAAACTAGCAATGATTGGAATGGAAAGCATAAAACGCAGCACCAGAGGAAATATGAGATCAACCCTTGCCGCACAATGAATACGGATCACTTTGCAAGGATAAATGTAGCATACCATCAAGATTCATCAAATGCTCTATTTTTGCATTCTAATAATAATTATCGATGATAAGCCCAAGTTTATTTTATGTCAATGCATGGACGAGCTTCATTTAGCTATTTTAGGTTATTAGAAAGTGCATTTGAACAACCTTCTAAGCAAACACAAAACATTTTGTATAGCATTTGTACAATGTTGGTCCAACATCGAAGACGTTGAGCCGACGTTGTAAACATGTTATACAAATGATTTTTGTTTTTACTTGTTGGGTGGCTTGAGCGACAATTCCACCCTGTGACGGAGGTAAATTATAGGCCCAGAATTGTTTCTTGATATCATTTTAGTGCAACCTTTTAATCACTTGGTATAGCTAATGACTGGTCCGCCAGGCCAGCTGATAATTTCGTTTGACGTTTTGTGGCTTTACTGCTTTGTGTAATGATGAATGTTCTTATTCCATCTCAGTCGAATTATTTACTCGGGAACCGCTCCGTCTGGTAGTCCAGTAGTATCGTGAGTTGATAATTCAACAGAATACTAAGCTGGCTTAACCCTTTAACCGCCGGTACCGCATATATTCGGGTTTTCATTTTTTATTAGCACATTAAGTACCATATTTTAAATATGTTAAAGATAAAATGTGACATCAACCAGCAAGATTTGAAAAGAGTTGAACTCCATTTTGCCAAATCTGCATAATTTTCACTCACTTAAAGTTGTGTATCTCGTCAGCGAGACACAACTTCAAGTGGGTGAAAATTCAAATTGAAAAATTTAGCGGTTAAAGGGATAAACAATTAAGCAGATAACCAACTAAAAACTGACCCAGAAGGTTGTATGATTGTTATATCTCTTGACATTGGAGGCTGACAGTCTACATGTATTTTTTCGGGGAATATGTGAATTAATTCTTTTCCACGAGGTTTAAAGTTTATTTAATGCATGGTTGTTGATGAACGTGATCACAGACACCACGGGCATCAATATTTGCAATCGTATTCATAATAGCCATATTTAATCCAAATGTTATTTGTTGTTATAATACAAAACTATAGTCGTATTAAAAAGCTAGTATAGCCAACGAATGAGTCAAGACTAACCATAGCGTGGCAATCAACGTATCAACGTTTTTCATTGTCATAATGTTATTTGGTATGTTATAATGTTATAAAGATGTTACTTTTTCATACTACGCTTGATGTATCTAGACAGCGCATGTAACTTCCGTTTCCTGGTTTAGGTTAAAGGTATAGTCAAATGTCAAAATACACTGGACAAGGGTGTCCCCAGAATGCAACAGTGGCCCCTGGACATTCCACAATGACTTATCACCCAACATCTACAGTTATTAGTCAAGATAATACTACTATATGCGTCTCATACACATCACCGCATTAAGAGCAAGTTCCCAAATCATATAAACTCTATATACTTGAGCGACATCTATGGGGAAATAATTCACAAATTTCTCTCATCATGGCTTTGTGTTGAGACACAAACGGTTGTGTTACCATGGGGGTCTGGAAACAATTGACCTCCAGAATATTGACAGTGAGAGTTTCCCAAGCCAACACAGCACACTCTCCAAATGTTGGATTAATGTCGGCCAACATCGCAGACGTTGGTCTAACAGTAAAACAGTACTGGGTCAATTTCTCGTTGGATTATTATCTTGTAATCAGTTCAGTCCTTGATATCAATGCCGTCAAAGCGTATTCTATAGGCTCCTGTAGGCCTACACCTGACCGTCCCACGCATGCCATTTCGCAGTTGTATGAATCTTTAAGGACCAACTGAACGTGGCATGGATTGGTGTCGTGGGCAAATCGCAGCTTCCGTGTTAACAGAAGTCGCGCCTGAACGTGTGAGTCATAACTCGTACAATGTGTGGTAGCAGGAGTCCCACCTCTGTTGATGGCAACTATATTCTGCAAGCAATAAAGATCACAATTGAAGTGGTGTGGCACCTCAATGGGTGCAATATGTTCCACCTTTTGTGTACAGCAATTAAATATCACAAACTGTAGACGTATTTGCAGGAATCATTTATTCATCTACCTAAATCCCAAGCCTTTATAAAAGAAGGGGTTATATAAAATAAAATAAAACGCTAATTCGAATAATTGATGACAATAATAATTTCGGAACTTGAATGGCGGCTCATGTCATCTTTGCAACAAGTAGGCTTCTAAAACAAAATTCGAGATCTACCCTATTCTTTTTCTTGCCACCTTCCGGTGATTTTTAGCAGCCTCAAGCAAAACGACCTCCACTTTTCACGTGGGCCGATGTCATGCTTACGATGATTCTCACCAGTGACCAAGTGTTATTACTATTATGAACCGGACTACTCAACAAAAAAAATTCGCAGCTGCATTTTGAACATATAAATCTGGGCCAGCGATGTCGGTGGAGGGTCTGTAAGCTCCATGCACAGCTAGTTTATTTTATTAGTTCACGTAATAACAGTTGTTGGGAATAAAATGAATGCTTAAACATCAGAAATTAAATTAAAATAAATTAAATTAATATCAGTAATTTTTAACCACCGAGATAGCTAAATAACTTTAAGGTTTAAAATGTCACGGTTTTGAATATGAGAAATACAGTGCAAATTACGCAGATTTAAATGGACAATAACATTGGGGTTTCCACATATCAGCACAATAAAAAAATAAGCACGCCAGCGAGATATTTGAAGGTGACGGGATTTGAGAAAGCAGAAAATAATGGTAATTTATTATTTACTTTAGCAAAGCATTAGTCCACACTCATGACAATATGTCTATTGTTTTTTACCAGGTGGGTGTTATTACTATAGGCCCATGTCTGTAGAAAGGGCGGTGGTTTGGGGATATAACCCGGTGCGGGTGCACATTGGATCACTCTATTCAGTGGCGGATCCAAGGGGGGTGTAGGGGGTTTAAACCCCCCACCTCAGAAAAAAATCATTACCTTTTTTAGGGGTTTTCTTATGATTTGGTGACATACTGAGTGAGAAACAGTGCCCAATATGCCTTAGATTGCATAAGAAAACCTTTGGAAATTACAAATTTCCCCGGGGGCGGGCCCCTTGCACCCTTTACAGTAAAATATTTTTTTTTGCCAAATTTTAACCCCCCCCCCTTCACTGAATAGCTAAATCCGCCCCTGCTATTAGCCCTTACACCGCTGAAATATATCGCTCTACAAGCCATGGGGAACAATTTGTCTATTATTTAATTGCAGGGAATTAATATGCAGTCATTATAGAACAAAGTAGAACAATTTCGAATTTGTAAACCTTCAATTTAAATGCCAGCGAATAACCTTGACACGATTCTGACATTATACAGACATGCATGACAACGGAACTAACTATTTTAACTAGATTCTGGTGAATGACCTTACTATTTCAATCCCTAACCTGATTAATATGAACAGAATGTTTTGTAATCAAGGTAGGTGATCATGGTATAAGAATATTTAGAGTACTTCATGCATGATCAAACACTATCTCTTTGTGGTCGGTCTGAGTATATCTTCACCAACGTCGGCTGAATATTAGCCTAACATCCGGTAAATACCTCATGTTACTGGGTAGTAGCTCATGTGAGCTAGGAATATTGCTTTACGTCGCTCTCTGCACTTTGTGGTGGTATCGGTAGAGGACGACGTCCGAGGTTTAGACATAGTCCTACTCTTATCGGTTGACGTATCAGGTTATTTCTGTATTTCAGGGTATTATAGCCAGCATCATACACTCCAGGCCTCTGGACAGATTGGAGCATTGTACTTTTTCTAGCGGAAGCCTATTACTAGTTCTCATTTTTTTCCGGTCACGTTTGCTCTTAAAATACTGTCGATTATAAATGTTGACAATAACGACAACCTTGAATTTTAAATGCATATTCAGTCTACAATATTAATTCTTATTTAAAACCAAAAATAATATTTATGCACATAATGTGTTCTACTTTTTTTCTGTCGGAGTACAAAATAATTTTTCAAAAATGTACTTAAGATGGTAACGTTAATGTTTCAAACGTATGTTTCAACACTAAAATACTTTTATTCGAAAAATTATTTAGATGTGAATATGTAACTAAAAATAATATGTTTCAATATTCAAAATACGTTATACATTTTATATTGCAACGTAAATCTTTTATAGAGAGCTGAAGTATGATCAAAGGAAAGCCTAGTTTAAATGCAATTTCATTTTACATGCCAGTTTTCAAAGAGAGTAAAACGGCTCAGCATTTTCCAAGAACGGACCGTGTATTATTTTTTCAGAATAGATGATTGACATGAGTCATTTGTGATGATCATCGTGATAACCAATGTGCATGATGTAGATTAGCCATAAAACCCTTTCTTTATCCCGGGACAAAACAAATTACTAAAGGTCGAATAGGGTCATGTTCAGAATAGCAACCTAAACCCTCTCCACATAAAGCTCAATTCATGATTGGAGCGGGTAGCCATAAAGCGCGACATCAGACTTAATATCAGAATGATGAATGAGGTGGCATTGCGGTCCAGACACATGATTCTAAATTCGAGCCCTGGCGGTCTGAAGCACGCTACCTTTCGGTCACTGAGGCTTGCCACAATATGGAATATTTACGAGTGAGCGAGAAAGAATTATTTTGTTTCTTTGATAGGTTCGAACCTGTATATACTAGATGCTCAATTAAGCTAATGATTTAGTTTGGGAGATGTGTATTTTTCCTAAATATAAATATTCCTCGTCATTTGAAGTTCGATATTGTCGTCAAGAGAAGCTAATTGTAATACTTTTATTTAGGGATGCATGTATATGTCGATGTATGTGTAGTGTTAAACGTACTCTTCCAAATACTGGATTTTTTTACTATTGCTTTTACACAAACTCTAGTTACAATTTTCCGATGTTTTAATGACTTGTTACATCCGGTTTAATTCCGTCTTGAAGGCGAATTCATAATATTAGTGTTTGAAATAAAAATGTTTTTTTTTCAAATTTTGGAGCTGTCGATCCCTTGCCTTCCAACGCCCGGAAAGCCCTATTTCCAATATTTTTTCGCGTTTATTTTTATTTGTTTATTTTATTTGACTTTCCAGCTAAAAACATACCAAAAAAATAGTACAATATCATTATTATTCATTGAGTTTTTTTGTCCACATGTTTTAAACTTTGGATGACAGGAACAGATCGACACGACCTCAACGAAGCCTGTCAACCATATTAATGAATTTAAATTATATGATAAAATAATCATATAATAATATAACAGTATAGGCCTAATATAAAATCAACTGTTTCACCAGTTATAGGTGTTGACATAGTTATCACGTAAGAAAACGTCAGATTCAGTCATCAGTTTTGTCATCAGTTCCCCGCACCAAAACCAGAACTAAAATACACTCTGGAAAGCATATAAACTTTATTAAAACCTCTGAGCGTTGTAATTGTTTATTATATAAAAGGACATACAACTAGGGTATGCTTAGAAAAGTAGTACAAACTATATGGTACTTTTATTGTTAACATCTACACATACATATTACTGTAATTTTCCTAGAATGCATTGGCTGCTGTTAGTTCTTATAGCCGTCGCGCAGCCGAAAGTGCTATCTAAATAACTATTCAATACACAAGTAGAAGTGGGGCTGGACTGCTCGTCTACTGCCAACACATAAGTATAGACATCAGAACCCTCATTCCTTGGTTATAATCCTTTAATGCCATGGCCGGTGATAGCTCAAACAGCGGTCTCACAACCAATTCAAATTACACAGGTTTTTAAGACACAAAAGATTCTCCTACATTCAATAAATTGCACAAGTGTACGTCAATGAATTTACCATAACGAGATATAATTCATTAAGGTTCTTCCTAAAACATGCAATCTACGTAGGAGTAGCTGGACTGCAGAGATTACGTAAGTTGTGGGTAAATAGCTATCAACAGTGGTCATTGTGCAGCGGTTGGCGTGTGTGTCTTTGTGGCGGTAAATTTAAATCCCTCCCACGTGCACGCTATTTCGGGTGCTCTTTGTTTTATTCTTTCTTTGTACTACGTTTGTTGTTTACTGTATTATAAACTGTATTCTAGTTTTGTACTTATGGAGTTGTTTGTCGTGTATGACAAGGTAATTAGTCAGGTTTCTCCGCTTTCCAGACTTTTATGCTACACGGTTAGAACACCTCGTAGCTATTTTATCTCTAGTTCTGGTGCAGGAAACTGATGACAGGCAAGTATCTGTTGTCTTTATGTTATGCGTACCTATCCCACAATTTATAATCTACTGCGTATATATTTTATTTTTAAATAACCTGTGCATATTTATAGTGCATAAATATACTCAAAAGTATTCTGCTAGAGACGGGGTGGTAGACTCATTGCAAGGCGTGTTGTATAAAGCTGACTTTCTGAATAGAAACTCTACCACACATATTTTACCTAAATTATTGACCCGCTTTTAATACATACATGTATACTGTGATATTTCTTATCTGTGATACGTTTCTATGTATGTAATAAACTATATAATATGTTTTTCTCACTTGTGGGAGTTTTAATGAATAAATAATAAATAATAATAAATAATAGAATAATCTAACAATTAACTAAATATTACGTATACTTCTATGATAAATATACCAACTGGTGTACAGTGGTTTAATACTATACTGTTATGTATTGTTTTTTATATAATTTAATGCACTTATATGGTTGACCGGCGTTGCCGAGGTCACCCCGACCGTTTTCCGTCAACCAAAGTTGATAACATGTTGGAATATTTTACTCCATGAATAATAATTATATAGTACCATTTTTTACATTTTTTCAAGTGGAAAATTAAATATATAAATAAATAAACGTGCGTATGTACATGCAATGCCCCAGTAAACGCAAAGCATTTCCGTAACATTTATACACCATCGGACCAACCTCTTGAACTGTGGTCTAACGTTGTATAAATGCTATACAAAAGTTTTGCGTTTACAGGGACTTGAGGCCAAGAGATGCTGCTGACCAGCAAGCCGAAAAAAGCCACTGCAGGCGTGCACGGCCAATTTTATAATTTTCTTTTGTAGTCAATATCAAATCGGTTCCCACTGAATTAATTTGATTTTCTAGCTAAAATAAAAAATATATTTGCCACTGAAATGAGTAGAGTGACACATATGCCACTTTTGCTGCTAAATATTGACACAGCGTTTAGAACTTTCACAATCGATAATAAAGTAGCACATAACTAGCCATCTCGATCAGTGGACTGGACGTGTGCACAATTTGTGATGAGCATTGGGTAAACAAACAGACGCGAGGGTTTGGTCGATACACAGCAATAGATTGACATTTGTCGCGGAACTTCATTTCCCACGACCTTGATTCCAATCAATTTCCATCAGATGTCTATGGTATACCCTGTGCCCAGTATTATCCTTGTCCGCAGACCTCAGGATGTGGATCAATATTTCCAAAACTATTGTATTGCAGGATGAAAAATGATGTTCTTTCACTATCATATTATGAAGTAAATCAATTTATACATTTTGCAATTTTTACAAAAAAAGCCACGTGAGATATCTTTAAGTGGGACGTACGTCCAAATGTAATACTCACAAAATTATTCATGAATCCTCATTCCAAATACCCCTGTTCCACACTTTCGTTAGATGTCGATTCCAAGGGCAGAAATGCTAAACTATTTTTCTAGTAAAACAAAAAATTAGCAACGAATGTAATAACTCTCTTAAATGCGTTTTTGACTGGAAAAGCCAGTTTTGCCCTATTTGGGTGAAAATAGTCACCAATTCTGCTGTGTGACATTAAAAGTGGGGCAATATGTCGTGGCCAATTGAACAGTCATATTCAAAATGGTATTAAAGATATTCCCCAATTCTGCTCTGTAACATTAAACATGGAGCAATATGTCTTGTTTGGCTATTCTTTTTCGGATTCGTTTCGTCATTCAGAGTTAATCTGCAACGTAAAATAATAAAATGAAAAAGTAATAATCTCAACTAAGTCATTATTTTCCAGATCAGCCTTAAATCACATGTTTTTCAACCTGACTACGGTATCTAGGAGAATAGCGAAACAGCTATTAATTATACTTTTTCTAGTACCCATCCACCTAATAAAATACAGAAAGGCACTTTCATGAGAAATCCCTCGTCTGTCGTCTGGTACACCGGTCAATGCTGTTTGAAAAAAATACATAATTTTATTTTAAAATATGGACTTTGTATTTTCCAATGAGGCACTTTCAAAAAAATATTATGTTATTTCGCTCTCGTCTCATTGATAAAGGTAATATGTTAATTTTCAAGAGTCGTTCATTGTAGCTATCAGCTTAAAACTAACGTATAGGATAAATCACCATGAGCTCTACATTCTTAGCTGTGGAGAAAGGCCGAGGCCGAAGACCAAAGCTAAGAATGTAGAGCTCCTAGGATTTTAACTGACTTTAAACATATAATAATAATAATATAAAGCATTTGGCATAGCGCCATACATCAGCCTTTTCGGCCGTTCGCAGGCGACAATATTGAGGATCACTCATAATCACACCTGACTGATTATAGCACCATAGGCCTACCATGATAATTGGTCTGTACTTGATCAACAATAACTCTCCATTCCCGGATTAGAATGTAGTGGTAGAACAAAGAAAATAATGTAGTTGTGTACTTTAAATATGTATTTTGTCATTGACCATTGTACCAGTTCCACCAGGCGCACATTAGTGATACTTTGTAATTGTCCCGCCGCTGAAATGAAATGAAATGAATCGGGCACGCTACCTCTCGGTCACGGAGGCTCCCCACAATACTGACTTTCACACGTGGATGGGGAAGAAACATTTTTAGTTTCTTTCAAACCGCCGAGACCGGGAACCGAACCCCGGACTCTGGCGTGAAAGGCAGCGGTGCTAACCACTACCCTAGGGCCCCCGCCCGTCCCGCCGCTGAATGCGATTGAAGGCTCTGGGGTGGTTCCATGCTAAGACATGGATTATCCACGAAGTCTGCGGTGTATCCATGTAGCCTTACATGACTTACATCGTATTGCCTTCTTGGTCCATCGGAGAATGATATCGTCGTAGGCTCGTCACATATTTATATATAGCTTGTCAAGTTTAAAACGGACTTGTATTTATTCTGTCAACAAAACATCAAAATGAGGTATTACGCTTGAATGGCGCTGAGGTAAAGTGATCCAAGTCCAAAATACGATTTTCTTCTGTTTATGTAATTTTGGGAAAGCTGAATATATAGAAAATAATATACTAAAATATCTAAGCCATTCTTCAAAAAATTCAGGACTTATTAATCAACAGATATTTTTTCACTTTTAAAATTGATACTTTTCGTCAATGGTAAAGTGATCCAAGTCCATCAGTTTATATAGAGACATTTGACTTGGATCAGTTTACCTCTGAGATATACGGAAAATGGCAGCTGAAATTTTACTAAACACCCCTTATGTGGATCAGTTTGTGCTATGCCAATCATTACCGATTGTTTACTGGAGCAAGATGATGAGACACTAGACAGTTTCTATACTAGACATTTAAAATAAATTTATATTTCCAAATTTCAAAAGTTTATTTATAAAATAAAATGAAATAAAAATATCCAAAAATGGGTTTTACGACATTGATAGGCCTAGCTAAAAACCTGACAGTTGGAACGAAAATTAAAAAAACAATGCTAAGCTTCCCCTATGCTTCTAATTATAAACGTAACAAAGTTGAATAAAAAACAAAATATACTTTTTTTTATTGATTTTAAATTTGAAGCCTTCTATAGGAAAATGAGAAAATGCGGACTTGGATCACTTTACCTCTAAGCCATTCATTTATTCCTAGCTGTATTTGTTGAGATGTGTAATATGTTTTCATATTAATGATTCTGAAAAGATTTGGGGAAAAATAAAAACGTGGATACAAGTGGTTAATCTCGCCAGATATGTGTGTCATATATTGAGAAGTGGTTAATTTCACAAGATGAGAAGTGGGTAATATCGTCAGATATGTTTTTCATGTGATCATGAGAAGTGGCTAATATCGCCAGATATGGTTTTATGGGATGATGAGAAGTGGTTTATCTCGTCAGACATGTTTTTCATGAGGTGATCAGAAGTGGTTAATCTCGCCAGATATGTTTTTCATGAGATGATGAGAAGTAGTTAGTCTCTTCAGAAGTATGTGTCATGTAGAGTGAAGTGGTTAATCTTGCAAGATATGCGTGGTATGTAGATATAAGTGGTTAATCATGCCAGATATGTTTTTCCTGTTGTGATGAGAAATGGTTAATCTCATCACATATGCTTTTCATGAAGTAGTGAGAAGTGTTTTTTCCTGTGGTGATGAGAAGTGTGTCATGTAGAGAGAAGTGTTTATATCGTCAGATATGTGTGTCATTAAGACAGAAGTGGTTGTTTTTCATGAAATAATGAGAAGTGGTTGGTCGTGTCAGATATTTGTGTCATGTTGAGAGAAGTGGTTAATCTCGCCAGGTATGTGTGTCATGTAGAGTGAAGTAATTGATATCGTCAGAATTTTTTTTTGTGGTGGTGATGAGAAGTATGTCACGTAGAGAGAAGTTGTTAATCTCGTCATTTATTTGTGTCATGTAGTGAGAAGTGGTTAATCTCGTCAAATATGTTTTTCGTGAGGTGATGAGAAGTGGTTAGTCTCGTCATATATTTGTGTCACGTAATGAGAAGTGGTCACTCTCGCAAGATATGTTTTTCATGAGGTGGTGATGAGAAGTGTGTCACGTAGCGAGGAAATAAAATGAAGCGGGCTTTAGGTCACTTTTGTGCACATACAGGCTAAATTGGGCCAGAAGAACTTCCTGAGGATGGTGAGATGAGTGAGATGACACTGCCCTCCAGACACAGGATTTGAAATTCAAACCCTGGAGGTCTGAGGCCGAGCACGCTACCTCCCGGTCACGGAGGTCTAGCGTGAAAGGCGGCGGTGCTAACCACCACCCTAGCCCCCCCCCCCCCCCCCGCCCCACGTAGCGAGGAGTGGTTAATCTCGCCAGATAATGTGTTGAAGCGAGTGAGGAGAATAATTTGTCACAGCTCAGTGTCCTGGTGAGGACACTTTCCGAATATCACACGTCTAGTTTTCAGAGAACGTGGTGGGGCTTTCGGCAGTATGGTGTTATTAGACAAGCTATTCGCCCCTGTCAGACAAGGATGCCACTCTATGGGATCCGCTTAATACTGGATCAACGTTGCAGACGCCGCCCCAGCAGCACCCATCACTGCCATACATGGGTTTGCTCCGAATAGCAACGATCCGGGTAAACAACGGTGGACCGTTGTCTGAAGCACTGGCCCATCTTTGACTCGGTATATTTGTCCATACTGTCATTGGAGCACACGCAGCAGATACTGCATATTGGCTTCGCCTGGCAGTATCCCAGCAAAAATTAGGCGTTGACCCAATGGTGTTTTATGTGTTGGGCCGACGTTGAAGACGGCGGGCCAACTCATAAAACAACATCGGGGTGATGTCTGTGCTAGCTGGGATACCGTGATCAATCTACCGCTGGCATTCTCACGGCTAACTTCATCCACGTGCACCCTGATGGCTCCTCCTCCAGTCATTCTTCCCAAGATAAGAGGATCAGAGTCAATCTTTTCAGCACAGAGCCCCATCATGACAGGACGTCATGCCAGACAATCCACCGGGCGAACCCTCTGAGCCACACACAATATAAGCGTGAGAGGTCATACATCATGGCTATATAAAGGTGTCAATCAAAGTATGGAGCCGATGAGATGATCCCTGTGTATCCAGTTAATTTGGCTCCTTCCAATCACGAATGAATTTATAAAATAATTATATTAGACATGTAATACTTTTAGCGCGGGGACCATCTTTATACGTCAGGCTCTGACGTCTGCAGACGTTAGATTCTGACGTATAAAGACGATCCCCGCGCTGTAAGAAGCAAAACATTTATAATGGTCGTTCGTAGACCCATAACATAGGTATTCAAATGAAGCGGAAAGAGCTAGCTAGCGAAGACATTTATGATGATTACAAAATAAAAAAAACTTTAGTCTCCATGGTTTAAAGGGTCCAATGTAATTAGCAACGCAGGAGTTTATGGTAATATGTGACAGTCTGTCTGTGGAAAACAATCAATTGTCATGGAATTTACATTGTTGTTGGTAATATGGAATGTGAAGAAATGTGATCAGACAGTTTCCATTGTAAGGTTATTATGACTTGACATTTATGAAAACGCTCATATTTTGTCACCCAATCCAGTGACAGATAGAACACTTTAGATCAGACGGATTGTTGTGCTAATATTTCACTGATCCACGATCATTAGATTTTCGAGACATAAATATTAGCTGTCTTTCCCGGGCATAAAGATTATTTGTCTTTTCCAGGCATAACAATTATTTGTCTTCTGCGAACATAAAGATTATCTGTTTTTTTTAAAGTATCTGCATCAAGATAATCTGTCTTTTGCAGGCTGATATGCCTCTAAAAAAAATAATAAAATCGCTACCACTGTCAGCTTTACGTCAATACCTGGGAAATGTTGCGTAGTTTTTCGTGTTTTTCTTATACCTTGTTATAATCATGATTGCAGTACACTTTTCGGCTCATCAACCAGATGTGATCACATCAGCACAATAAAACGAGTATCGCATTTATAACAAAAACTTCATATTCGAAGTTTATTTATCCTTGTAATTATAATACGATTGTTTTTGGACCTTGATCATATTGGTGTACAGCGCCACTGAGCTCGTGTCAGCGACTATATACGTATTTTGTCACCAAGAACTAGCCAACGGACGGACGGACGGACGGACGGACGACAGAACTAGAAACCTCTCTGGATCGCCGCTCTTGAAATAATAAATCCATTTGCAAATGTTCCATATGTGCAAGTTCCATTTACGCAAGTTTCGTTTGCGCATGTACTTATAAAATGTGATATTTCCCCATTTACTCGTATTGTGCTTAATATATGATGTGGGCATATATGTGTAGATGCATTGTGAAACAGAATTAATGATCACATTCCCATGCTCTTCGTCAAAAATAATAAATCATCAAAAGATTGAAGACAAACTATTGGACGATCTGCGCATCCTATTCAAATGTAGGTATCATCATATTTTATTAGGAATGAAAAACTGCTAGCTCTGAATGTCTTTTTCAATTATGCCTCTGCTTTGATTTAGATGTACCTCTGATTCACAGTCTAAAGTGCGCGTAAATGTAAAAACGGTAGTTTGGTTTCTGTTTCTGAAAGGCTCTTTTTCACGAAAATGGTGAGAAATGAGGTAGGTGTCAAACATTCCTTGCTGTGGCAGCATAATCGTTGTCATCGTCCCATAGATAATTACATTAGATATTATTCAGCTTATTCATGGCGTGATTTGTTATGCGTTGCTTATCAAATTAGTTAATCATCAATTTAGGCCACTATGTTTTTTTTCCCTGTTTTAGATGAGCGCGCGCATTAGATTTAGACCGCGCATTACCAAAAAAAACATGTGTTTTTTTCTGCCCAGCGCGCGCATTGAATTGTTTCCGATTTTCGAAAAAAACATTTAATTTTGGTAGATAAAAAAACATTACGAAAAAAACCAAGTTCATTTCAGGAAATAAAAACAACAGCTCCGTTTTTTTGCTTTTTTTCGTCGCCCTTATTAAATTTATTTAAAATAGGTCAATTTTTTTTTTATTTCGTCGCCCTCAATAACTTTTTCAGTAATTCGTCCAATGTTTTTTTTATAGGTGGAATTTTTTTTTTTTCTAAATGTTTTTTTTTACCGCCCTCCCTCATCAGATTTTGGATTTTTTCTGATCTAAAACAGAAAAATAAAAACCAGTGGCCTTACTGTCTTCATGCAATTATTAACACAAACCTGGTGATCTTAATGATGATTTTGTGCATGCGCCATGTTTGCGAATCAGCCACGTACATAAACCATTCACCCGCTCAATTCTAACAATTTAATTTTTGTCCACATGAATTTCAAGTGGGCGAAAATTACTGAAATATGTATAATTTCAGAGCAAACATTCACATTTCTCAAGGATTGAACAACAATTTATCTTACAAAAACGGGTATTTTATATCATAAAAAAGTATCGAAAACGTGTCAGGTCGTGCTTAGCACTTACAAGGTTAGTCTCAGATGCACCTCTTACCACCCGCAGTATATCGCAATATATTTTCTTCAAGTTACTACATCCCCCTTAGACGCGGCTGCCCCTTTCCCACATTGATGGATTGGACCACGGTAGAACGCGGTGTATCGCTGGCTGGAAACAGCACTGAGGAGACGGAAAAACACGGACGACCAAGGAATTAACACGGCGGACAACTGCAGCAATACGATATTATTGATGAAAGGGCAGGCTTCAAAAAGGCATAAGTACTGATCTACGTGTTGCTAAAAATTAACACGGACGTAGGACGGAAGTGCGCTGTCGCCGTGAAAAATGAGAAATTATTGTGGATTTTTTGTCCGCGGATCACGCAAACTCACGGTAGCCTCCGTTAATTTCCGGTAGAGACCATCCAAAAAAGAACATAATATGTACGGCTTTACGCGGTCAGCGCGGTTGTCATCTCCGGTGCTTCACCGGCGTCCAATCTTGGAAACGCACATAAGAGAGCAGATGATAAAACAAAGCATTGAGACCAGTCTTTGTCAGAAATGAGAAGATTTTATATCTGAATTAAAAAAAAATAATCTTACAATGCGGCCTGAGGAAAAGGCGACAGCAAATAAAAAAGGCGAAAAGAACAAAAACGAATAGCTACATACTTCGAGAAAAAAACATGGGATTACTAGACTAAGATATAAATTGAAAAATCAAAATGTCTTCATTTTCAAGGGTTTTCTGCTGCTTCATCCCTTGAATAAGGTACCACTAGCTGATGAATAATATATGGATGTAGCTGGAAGGTTGAACAATAGGTCTTTACTTTTTATGGTTATGTTATACTTCATTAACCCTTTAACCGCCGGTGACGCATATACTCGGGTTTTATTTTTTTATTAGCACATTAAGTACCACCTTTTAAACAAGTTAAAGATAAAATGTGACATCAATCAGCAATATTTGAAAACAGTTGACCTCCATTTTGTCGACGCGATCCACAACTTCCAAGTGGGTGAAAATTCCGATTGAATTATTCGGCGGCTAAAAGGTTAATGCTTAATTAAAGTCATCATTAAACTTCGGGCCACAGAAAAACTGTACGTACTTTCAACTTGTCTTCATATTCACGGTTTTCTGCTGCTTTCCCATTTGAACAAGTCATGATGAGTAATATATGAATGTAACCAAGTACTGGAAGGGCAAATATGATCCATTTAATTATGCTAAACTTATCATTATGTAGTATTATATAGCTATACATTATCAAAAGTAAACCTGTTGTATTGGTATCAATAGATTCTGGTTGGATCCGAATTTGTTATATTTAATTATGCATCTGCTTGTCAATATTGATTTTCTTTATTTAATACAGCCGATAGGTTTGGAAATAAAATAAATTTCCGAAATCATGTAGAAATAATTATGTTATAAAAAAGAACGAGCTACAACATTTTTTTCAACGGGATGTATCTGGTTGAGGTATGTAGTGTCGTAAATAATACTTCAAAACGGAAAGAGGAACTTTGATATCTGGCGGTTTTTAAAATCGTCGTGATTTATTAGCAAAACTGTTTTTCAACATTTGATGTGATTTGCATTTTTTCCCAGATGTTTTGAATAAATAAAATAACTTGTGACAAAACTTTTTCGAATAATGGTTTTATTTAAAATTGAGATCAATACTTTTAATAGTTATTAAAAACTAAAAACACAATTTTTTTTCTTCGGATTCTGAGTCTTTATCTCTAGTTAGAGGAGAAGCCGAATTCAAACAGCTGATGCCTTTTTATACATGCTCCACATGCATATGAATATTGTAATCCATGTTTATTACATATGCACCTGCCACTACTACAACCAGCTTTGCAATTGCACATGCTTGTCTCCATTAATTTCATGGGTGCAGGTGGCTGATAAATCGGATAGGTAGCATTTTCCCTTCCTTAATCTTTCATCCCCATTATTCCGGCACAAGTCTGCTTGCACAGCTCAAGTCTTGAGGCTGACCATGTACAGTCTGCCTCTGGCAGCTCACTTTTTCACAAAATCGCCTATAGCGGAATGCATCAAGAGCTTCATTTGGCTTTCCATTATACAGAGAGAAAAAATCCCCTAGCCACTCCAATACTGTTGCTCCTGTTGTTAACAGCATCATTGGCCCCTGCAATACTGTTGTTTCTGTTGTCAAAATCCCTGGCTTCTCAAGCACTGCTCCTCCTTCTGTTACCAACCTCCCTCGCCCCTCCAGCACTGATTCTCATGTTGTAAACAACCTCTCTGGTACCTCCAATATTGTTGCTCCTGTTTTAACAGCCTCTCTACCCCCAGTCATGTTGCTCCTGTTGGTAACAGCCTCTTCGGCCCCTGAAATACAGTTGTTCCTGTTGTCAAAGTCCCTCGCACCTCCAGCACTGATTCTCATGTTGTAAACAACCTCCCTGGTCCCTCCAGTACTGCTGCTCCTGTTTCTAACAGCCTATCTGGTCCCTCCAGCATTGTTTTTTTCCTATTGCTAACAGCCCCTACATGACTGTTTCTCTCGTCCTCCATTATTGTTTATCCTGTTCTTAACAACCTCCGTGGCTCATCTGATACTGTTGCCCGTGTTGTTAGGAGCTTATCTGGCTCCTCGAATAAAGTTGCTTTTGTTGTTAACAGCCTCTCTGACCCCCCCCCCCCCCAGCCCTGCTGCTCGTGCCTCTATGACCCATCCAGCACCTTTTATCCTGTTGTTAACAGTCTCCCTGACCCCTCCAGCACCGTTGCTTCTGCTGTTAGCAGCCTTCATGACCCCCTCTAATGCTTTTGCTCCTTTTGTTAATAGCCTCTCTGCCCCCCAGCCATGTTGCTCCTGTTGCAAACAGTCTCCCTCACCCATCTAGTACCGTTGCTCTTGCTGTTAGCAGCCTTCGTGGCCCCCTTCAATACTGTTGCTCCTGTTGTTAACAGCCTCTCTGGTCCCTTCAGGCCTGTTTCTACTGTTGTTATCAGCCTTTATGGCCCCTCCAATACTGTTGCTCATGTTGTTAACAGCCTCCCTCACCCCTCTAATTCTGTTGCTCCTGCTGTTAACAGGCTCTCTTGCCCCTTCCAGCCCTGTTTCTGCTGTTAGTAGCCTTCATGGCCCCCTTCAATATTGTTGGTCCTGTTGTTAACAGCCTCTGTGGCTCCTCCAGGCCTGTGTCTACTGTTGTTAGTCTCCCTGACCCCAACACTGTTGCTCCTGTTTTTAACAGGTTTCCTTGCCCCAACCGTACTGACTTTCTCGTGTTGTTAACAACCTCCCTGGCCCCTCCAATACTCTTGCTCATCTTGTTAACAGCTCTCTGACCCCTCCAAAATTGTTGCCCCTGTTTTAACAGCCTCTCAGTCTCCTCTCGCACTGCTATTCAATGTTGTTAACAACTTATCTGGTCTCTCCAACACTGTCGGGTATACCACTGCCAGGTTTGTCGGAACAGTTAAAAATAATACATCAAAATGTTTTTATGTCTCTACTGATGATGCAAATTCAACCAGAGCTTGAAAGTTCCTAGGTAGAGACAAGGTGTTCATCTATAAATAGCTGCATTATCAAATACAGAAGACATCTATCGGTGGCCAGAGTAGTTTGCTTGGTTGAAAACAAACAAACAAACAATCATCTGACAGGTCATCTATTACGTACATATACCTACATATGAAGGTCGAAATCACACTGACGAACAAGTGATCGAGCACATCGGCTTTATTTATTACAGATCAAGAAGCATTAAACGGGTTTTAGCTAACATGAAATTCATATTGATACAAATTCCCCATGTTAGTATCCCAGCTGTAAAAATCAGAAAACCCATGCAGTTGGTTTAAATCATAGGCTTGTTTCTTCAGAGTGAGATAGCCATGAGAAGAAATTGACATGCCGAGTTATATAGAGACGATGATCTGTATTAGAAACTGACATTGCTCGAGCTAAATTCAGCACCCCTTCAATAATGACGGATGGGAAGGTAACAACCAGACCCTAAAGATTCAATTACAGATTTGACGTGGAGGACCCCCAGCATTAAAATATATTTAGCTTCACCCAGAGAGAGAAAATAGGCTGACCCATACGCCTACCTACCGACAGCTGTCAATCACTCCTCACAAAATCTCACGATTCTAACCATTTGCTGGTCTGTGGTTGGTCAATTCCCATTATCTCCGCCTGGTGAGTATTATTTGCAAACTCAAGCAAAAATATCAGTGTATAAGCATGCCATACGCCCCCCCCCCCCGCCCATCGCAGGCGCGCATTGATGTACCAGTGAAGCGCCTACCAAGCACATGTATCTGTTCAGGATTGGTGTAAATGCTGTCTTATCAGGTAAGAGAGGCATGACTCCAATAATCACATTTGGTTTGATATTAGGCCTATCATTTTTTAATAAACTAAGACATGAACCCCGCCCCAAGTTAAAGTATCTTCTGTATCCAAGTGTACCGAGTTGAGAATTATATCACAGGCCTGATCAAACCAAGTTTACTATTTAACTTGGCGCCATCTATTTTGTCATGATGTGGACGCACAAGAAGCTCAGACTTTGGGAGGGCAACATTGGGTACAAAGATATAATGATTATTGTTCGCCAGTGGGGGCCATTTTGGATTTTGCCTAAAATGGTGGTTCCAGTATTTTTTGAAGTTAGATCCATCAAAAATATAAATCTATAAGGTCTAAAGGACCTAAAAACAATTTTTTGCAATTTTAGCAAGATGTGCAAATTTATTCACTAATAGGACATTATGGTCCCTCATTAAAAAATGAAATGAGTCGGACTTTGTGCACATATAGGCTAAACTGGGACAGGAGAACCTCATAAGGATGGTGAGATGATTGAGATGACACTGTCCTGCAGACACAGGATTCGAAATTCGAGCCCTGACGGTCTGAGGTCGAGCACGCTACCTCTCGGACACGGAAGCTCCCTACGATACTGACTTTCATACGTGGATGGGGAAGAACATTTTTTGTTTCTTTCAAACCGCCGAGACCGGGAACCGAACCCCGAACTCTCGCGTGAAAGGCAGCGGTGCTAACCACTACCCTAGGGCCCCCGCCCTGGTCCCCCAATAATTCTTGCTTCGAAGAAGGTGAATTAATTCCCAATTGATTTTTCTATCAAATGATGTTGAGCCATATATCGGTCTTGTCAAGCATTATATTATATGGCATCAATGGTAAGATGTTTTCGACAGCCCGAATGATGTAAAGCAAGGCTGTATTTTAAGCCCTATTCTATTTTCACTGTTGGTACAAGAAATTACCAATGAAATACATAGACGTGGGGGTTATGGAATAAAACTTTTTCCTGACTTGGTTGAGGTTGATATTTTGTTGTTTGCGGACGACATCTTACTTATTGCTGATAGTGTATTTGAACTGCAGAAGAAATTAGATATTTTGTATGAGGTGGCAGTAAAACTTGGTCTAGTTGTTAACATGGATAAATCTAAGGTTGTTGTTTTTAGAAAGGGAGGACACCTAGTTGGTCACGACAGGTGGCTTATTGGTAATACTATTTTAGAAGTTATCAGCGAATATAGCTACCCTGGTCTAACTTTCTCAACCAAGTTAAACAACAATGTGATGCTAAGTCGATTAGCTACAAGAGGTAAAATTGCCTTCTGCAGAATATCAAGCTTGCTTAATAGAATGAATACCACTTTTTATAATATTTTGTGCAAAATGTTTGATGCCCGAGTACAGCCTATATTGTTATACGGATCAGAACTATGGGGTTTAAATGTCATGTCTGCTATAGAAAATGTACTTTTTTTTCACTAAAGAAAATGTTACAGGTTCCTATCTTCACGCCTAATGTCATGGTCTATGGAGATTCAGGCAGGTATGAACTTCGTATTCATGCTGTTCTCCGCTCTATTAAATACTGGATTAGAATATTAAATATGAAGGATTCAAGAAATGTTCGTAAAGTGTATAACATGATGCGGTACGATGGCAATCACCAAAACTGGTGTGGTAAAATCAAGGAGTTATTAATTCATTTCAATTTTGAAAATGTATGGGATCTACAGCAGGTAGAACAGCCCCGGGTATTTTTAAATAACCTGAAGTTGCGAGTGATAGCAGAAAGTGATAACATATGGCAGCAAACCTTACAGGAGAGCAACAGGTATTTTATATGCAAGAATTTCAAACAGTCTCGGTATAAAGAAATGTATTTAAATCATATTAAACCAGTAGTGATAAGGATACTGCTATCTCGCTTTAGAATGGGTGTAAGTGTCATTCTGACTCATAAATACAGATTTGTAAATGATAAGGAAACTGTGTGCCCTATGTGTACGGAGCACGAGGAGGATGACATTCATTTTCTATTGCATTGCCCAGTTTACCATGACCTGCGTGTCAAGTATCTCAGCCCATTCCGAAATTTCTTTTACTTCTATGTTACAAATGGAAGATTCAAACATGATCACTGGCTCAAGTCTGTATGTATATATATCACTCAATTCAACGTAGAAAAACATATTGTGACGCATTGTGATAGTTAATGTAACATTATGCTTACTATGTGTACTTACTGTATTTTTGTATTAAGCTTATTTTTGTACGGGCCATAGGCCTATCAAATAAATTATTCGTATTCGTATTCGACATGATCTAGCGACCCAATTTACCGGCATAGTCACGATAATTACGAAGATGAGATGCGTTAAATTATTCATGCTTAGGAAATGAGAGGTGTCAAACACCTGATAAACGAGTACAATGGTATTATTAACCCTCAAACAGCTAGGCGCGGCTATAATCGTATTTAATCCGCTTTATCACGCAATTAAATCGCTTTTACTGATATGAGAACGAAATGGGTGTTTAACCCTTTAAGCCCGCACGATGCATTAAGGCATCATTTTACATACCCGAAAACAGCCTTAATTTTCTAATAACTAAGGTTTTTTGAAAATTCGCGGCTTGTAGTGGATGAAGATGACAATGGTAAATTCAGGCCTGAAAGGGTTAAACAAGATTTCCAAATGTTGATCCAAAATAAAACAAATATGAGTAATTTTCATCCACTTGGAGTCGTGGATCGCGGTAGCGAGACACAACTTCAAGTAGATGAAAATTTAAAGGTTTAATTTAGCTTTATGTAAGTGTTAGCTCATGTATGCTGCACCGCAAAGCCAAAATGTCGTATACGTATCTGCTCACTTGTAAAGTAAGCAAATACTGCCTTTTGCTTTCACGGTAGTATGGCACTGTGGGCGCATTGTAGAATAGTCACAGTGCTCTACTCCACTGCTTCAGACCACACCCACTCCGTGATTTCGTTTTGAGGTAACATGTACAAGCCACCTGTGATTGGTTGGAGTACAGTACTATACTTGGACCAATTGTGTCTTGTGAACAATACTCGACAAGTTATCGATTCTACTACAAGTTCCTATTTTATTACGTGAAGCGCTTAGGGTGTTGGTGTATGTATAGGCCAGTATTGTGTTTTTGAGCCTGACGATGTAGATATAATCTTTTTCTATCGACCTATCCCAATATTTCATATTGGTTGTTCATAAATATGTTATCTTCTTAAAACGTGTAACATTAACATAACATTGCATATATTTTAACATTTCCGGTATAGCCGCACACAAAAATAATCTCGTTTAATACAAAATATATTCGCTTGAGCTGTTGTGTGAATTAGCTAAGAATGGCGATAATTATTATGGAAATGCAGAAGCAGTAAACGTTTATTTGAAACCGAACACGCTCAGTGGTAGTGTTCGAAAAGAAAAAAGTCTTGAGTTGAGTAAGGTTGTAAATAAATAATTATATGCTACGTTTAACAATGCAAAGCGGAACATGTCTATATTTCTCTTAATCTAGTCACTCCCGTGTCACTAATACATCTGTATTTTTTCCTAATACAGCTTGTATTATCGTCTCCATAATTTAACGCTAAGGCTATCTGAACCAAAGAAATGTTTTTTGATCATAAACTATAAAAATTCTAGATGACAGTACATTTAAATAGATCGAACGAGCATAGAAGTACGCAAGCAACTGATCGAGCGTAAAAAACGAACGGACGAAAGAACGAAGCAAGTGAACGAGCGCACCCACGAGCAAACGAACGAGCTAACGAACGATCAAACAAATTATTAAGCAAAAGAACGAGCAAAGGAGCCAGCGTGCGAGCGAACGCACACGTTGATTGTATTCATGAGTTTATTAACATCACAAAAAGTATCACATATTCGTTTTCATTAATTTTGCTCATGTAAAATGAATGAATGGGATTTTAACAGTTTAGCCAGACTGTTATACATGTACTATTTGTTTATGTATAACGGGCAAAGCTGGGTTTTTCGGTATTGTATTTAACTCTTCCTTTACCAATTTCGCATTTATGCGAAAACTACCTGCCTTCACCAAATACGCATCTATGCGAAATACACATGACATTGTGTACATGCATCAATTGCAATGGGGATATTTCATTACAATTGCGTGGTTAAAAATCGCCAACCAGAATGGTCAGTGACATGGACGCAATGTTGTCTTGCATTTATAATCTGTGCGATGTGCGCACGCGCATAGCTATAAACTGTATTGTGCTCAGGGGCTACCTCAGCCTGGGTCATCCTTCAAAAAGAAGTCGGTTTCTGGGGGTAGTTTTATCAGGGGGGAGTCGGTAAAGGAAGAGTGAGGAGAGATTATATAACGTGTGGCCTTATTGTAAACAAGGGAGATTTAATATATGTATATGGGGTTGAATGTCTCTCTGTAGATGACATCTAATTTGTCTACAATAAACAACTAATGAGATAATTCCCAGGTCCATTATCAATACTAATAACGCTGCAATCCACATCTGAAACACAATCATGATAATCATGATAATTGAAATCAATTCAATTCCATTTGGTAAATTCTATAGCGCCTAAATCCTCGGATATACGAGCTCAGAGGCGCGGAATCCAAATCGAAATCAGCTCAATGTCGAGTCAAAGCTTAAGTCGTCAACTGGGCGTCGGATCTCCGAGGAACTAGGGGGGGGGGGGAACCGAATCGAAAAGAAAAGTTTTCAGCATTTTTTTAAAAACAGGTGACTGTACTCGCAGTTCTCAAATTAACCGACTGTGAATTCCAAGTGGAAGGAGCTGCAACTGCAAAAGCCCTTGACCCCCATTTTGTTTGATAACGTGGAACAGTTACTATATTTGTGTTGGAGGATCTAAGCAGCCTTGAATTTTGCAGTGGGACTATAATTAAAGAGATATGTAGGTTGGTGGTAAAGCAAGGCTTTAAAAATGATGATACAGAGTTTAAAACGTATGCGGTATTTTACTGGTAGCCAATGAAGAAAATTTAAAGAGAGGCTTAGATCTGCTAAAACGTGACGCTTTACATACTACAAGTGCCAGACAATAATTTTGTACCCGCTGCAATCTTTCAATGTCCCTATGGGAAAAATTGTACAAAAGGGAATTGCAATAGTCAAGATGACTAGTAACTAGAGCACATGCAACAGATTTTGCAGCTAAATTACTTCCTAATACGCCGAAAGTCACGGATGTGGTAGAAGCATATTTTGCAAGTCTGAAGGATTTGTCGTTTGAAGTTGAAATCACAATAAAAAATAAATCCCAAATTTCTAACGAATGCTTCAGAAAGTGTGTCATGGTCAAGTAATTATATAGGGGATAAATCTTTGAACTTTTATCTTTGTTTTTTAGAACCGATGATGATAAACTCGTTTTTACTTGGACTTAGCTTTAGCTTCAAATTTGTCATCCAAGTGAAAACATCAGTAACACCGCATTTTAAATCAGTTAGGGATTTTAAAGCTTCAGAACCGGATAGAGAAATATAAATTTGTGGGTCGTCGGCATAGAGATGATGTTCTTCATCATGCCGAGCAATGACCTGACTGAGGGGAGCAGTATAGAAGATAAAAAGTATAGGTCCAAGGACAGGGCCTGGGGTACACCAAACGATATATAAACCGCATCAGAAATATAATCCTGAATTTTTACCTGTTGACATCGGTCGCTTAAGTACGATGTAAACCGTTCAAGAGCTATCCCAGCAAACACTGGGTATTCACCCAACGCTGTTCCAATGTCGGACCAGCGTCGAAGACGGTGTGTCAACATTGAAGCAGCTTTTGGTGAATGTCCCGTGTTTGCTGGGACCAGAAATTGCATACCACGATGACAAGCGTGTTGTCAATTGTGTCAAAAGCAGCAGACAGGTCAAGGAAATGAAATGAAATGAATCGGGCTTTAGGCCACCTTTGTGCACATATAGGCTAAACTGGGCCAGGAGAACCTCTTGAGGATGGTGAGATGATTGAGATGACACTGTCCTCCAGACACAGGATTCGAAATTCGAGCCCTGGCGGTCTGAGGCCGAGCACGCTACCTCTCGGTCACGGGAGCTCCCCACAACACTGACTTTCACACGTGGATGGGGAAGAAACATTATGTTTCCTTTAAACCGCCGAGACCGGGAACCGAACCCCGAACTCTGGCGTGAAAGGCAGCGGTGCTAACCACTACCCTAGGGCCCCCGCCCGACAGGTCAGAGTGCTGTCACTCTGCCCTTCTCCATATTGAGTAAAACATCGTGTTCGACCCTCAAAAGAGCTGATTCAGTGGAATGGAATTTCTTGTATGCTGATTGCAAATTATTAGACATCTAATTTGCTTTCATGTGGGAAAGTAGGCGACCACTTTCTCCATAGTCCAGGATCTGCCCTACAGGCCCGTAAAAAATTTGGGGACGAGAGCATTTCTCATTGGCTGCGAGATTTACTCGCCATGGACATCAAAACTTCAGGAGGTGATTTTTCAAAATCGATGGCATAACGCCGCTAGAGCCTAATATCCAAAATAGCCGCAGCGAATGTGTAACTTTTAAACTAATTGACCTAGAAGCGTATATGATTTTGACCCGATAAACTCATTTCTGGGGTCCATTTACAATTTGGAGGTCTTCCCATCGTGAAAATCCAAAATAACGTTTTTTAACGACTTGAAAAGGATTTTTTTCTTGCTACGCTGTACTGGTCGCTATATCAGTGGTTGTGGTCTAGATGATGCCCTAATTGACCTTATAAAGTGCCTTGTTACTGCAGATCGTGAGGGTGATTGGCCACTGCATGTCTCTTGCATTGAAGCATCGATGGCAATCTTCCAGGAGTTCGACGCAGTCAACTACCTGCGCTATGGCTCATACTATTTGGAAAAGATCAAAATATTGGAGGTTGAGCATCCAGAGCTCTATAAAAAATGTATGATGTCGGAGTTTGTAGTGCGAGACCATACAGGTAGCTTTAACTCTGTTGCACCTGATATGAAGTTGGAGCAATCCATCCAGCGGGCGTCGAAGAGTCAAGGTGGTATCATTGGACAGACTAGAAACTCAGTGGTAGTTGAATGGGAACTCATTTTTCATGAGATACTTCTTATTCAGAATAACTTCCGTGAACTCACAAATGAGCGATTGATGGATCACTCTGAGAACACCATACATCATGAACTGAGAGGCAACAAGGGCATGATTTACAATTCCAATGTCATGAAACTTCTTGACTTTGTTAGAGCCCGTGCCAATCCTTTTATCATTACAGCACCTTGTGTAAAACTCCACAAACTGGTGAACAAGCAGGTGGTTACTGATAAAATAACATCCAGACTTTTTAATGTGTTTGAGAATGGAACCATTTCTTACAACCAATACAGACCAGATCGCTTTTTTTTTAAAACAAAAAAACTATCAGTAACAATTCCCAGGCGTAATCTACCAAAGTTTGACACCACAATTGAGCCAAAGTCGTGTTCAGCATCTGGAATCACTACCGGTACACATAAGGTTTTTGCGAACACCATTTTACAAAAGAATCCCATTAACAGCCCTGTAAAATTATATAGCGTATTTCAAAAGCTAGACCATTTGACGTCCCTCTACAAACCCATTAAACTAATTATATAATTTTATTACATGTCGAATGGCCCAACATTTGAAATATTCAATGTAGTTTTGCGCTGTTAGGATTTGACTAGAAAATGACATTTGCAAATTTTCAAGTAAATTAATTCAGAATTGACGCAGAAAATGATACAATCCCTGCTAATTATGACTTTGGGTATATTTTATACCCAAAATCACATTAAACCAGGATCGCATTATTTCCGCCGAATTTCTCCGTCAATTCTGAACCGATTTTCTTGAAATTTTGCAGATGCCATTGTCTATTTAAATTCTAACAGCGTAAAACTAAGACTATTCGACATATGATAAAACTATACAATTAGTTTAATGGGTTTATAGAGGGACGTCGTAACTTCAATTTATTACATGTCAAATGGTCTAACTTTTGAATACAGTACAGACAGTGGGGAGCACAAACACTAGTGAGCGATGCACACCCCTGTCACACTTGTTAGGGCGCTGCAAACGTCCACGTCGCGTCACACTGCACAGGAGGGTGGGGCACGCGGCAGGTGGATCAAACGCAGACGTTAACGAGGTGATAACGCTATGCACTACTGTTCAGATAAGCCAGTTTAACCTGACCTCTCTTAACTAGTCAATGATTTATTAATAAGTCACGAAAAAACAATTCTCAAAGCATTATTTTATTCACATATTTAAAATATGATTGTATTTTTACAATTGTTATGTTATCAACGGTAATGTTTATATTTTTACTAATTTTCTGAAGTGATAATTAGCTAATGTTACTGCTATCTTACTGGACGCCGCATTCGTCCAACACTGATAAACCTTGCTTACCTTTCTAAATAAAAAAACTTTGCGAGTTAACGTGCAATCATAATATAATTTATATCATTTTTTTGAGTAATGAATAAGCTTTCCGGTGATATTTATTACGAGTTTGTACGATGAACATTAAAAAAGTTACGGATTTATATTGGGATGTTTATGACACCTAGTTGACGCACTGACATCACTGACTTTCCCTTCTAATCAAGGCTGCACTAGGTGTTAACTGCTCCGCATATAAATGAATATATGCTTTGAAAACCCCATTCGAACATGGTTTTAAATTATTAACAGAAAAAGTATAATTACACAGTAAAAATAGTTATATCCCCGGAAAACATTTTTCAGCCACTATAATCTGATGTGCGTCCTGGCGCTGTGCCTGGAATATTGACGTTTTTTTTTACATAATTATAAAACATTTTTATAAAAGTTATTCTTTAGGAGCAAAATTATTTTCAAAATCTTTCACAGCCGACCATAACACATTTACATGCCTTTTTTTATCTAAGCTGTTTCTGAATAGTAGCCCTCTATGGGGTTTTTCTATGATGGAAGCAATGTCTTGTTGAAATCATTTCATTTTGATTGATGGTGTATGTCCTATGTATGTCACCGATGAACTGAGGAATGTGAGTTTGTTGTATCATTATAAATACTAAAAAAACATCTATCTAACTCGGCAGGGCACACTTCAGAGGCCACTCGTCTAACAGTCTGTTAGCGAGTGTCCGGGTAAGACAATCATGACACTTTGATTCAATGCTGGTTTAATGTTGGACTACCGTATGCAATTATGGCAAAACATATGGCAACAGACGGGAACATTACACATAAATAGTACATGAAATGTAGTGATTCGAAACAAACAAATACAATAAAAAATATAATATTACTGGTCAAAAACATGAATACATTTAAAACACAAAATACTCATTAACGCTGAATAATATATTGTAAGTAAACGTTGTAGAATACCTTGGTTGGATTGTTTCATCCCTCAATATATCTGCTAGATAAACTTCAGTGCCATAAGTTAAAATAAAATTATAACTATCGCTACTAAACCTTTCAGCAAGTTTATTTGTATTATTTAAATCACTATGAAATGGTTTAATTGATAAAACATCTTCTAAACATATATAATGATATGCAGGATGGAAAAATATGGCTCGTAATTGTAATTTACACACTTTAATGTGTGAGGATATAATATGTGGGTGATGGTACTACAAGGGTTCAGACGGGAAGGCTGGCGGGCGTGCCTATTGTTATAGCAGGACAATGCTCTTATCTGAACGAGGTGTGATTAAGCCACACTAAACGGCGTCCACACTAAACGGTATTAAACGCTCACGCCGTGCCAGGTGAGGCGTGGCCGTTTCGTAACACGCGGTTATTGCTGCCACAAATCGGGTGCGACCCACTGTCTGTACTGTACGCTATATATAATATAGAAAATACGACATTTTCAAATCTGTTAGGATTCTTTTTAAAAATAGGGTTTGCAAAATTTAATGAAAATATGTTGAGAATTGACTGAGAAATGAGCGAAAATCATGCGATCCTGGTTGATCAATGTTAATGTGACTTTGGGTATAGTGAGCAATATCATAAGATACGCGCTTGAAAAGTTTAAGTGGATAATGAAGGTAAAGGTAAATGTGCAGGTTTATAGTCTGATTTCAAGTCTGAAGACCTATCATCCGACTTTACATCTTACCCCCTGGTCACTGGACCTGTTCATTCGTGTGCCATTTCAACTCCACTGAGAACATACAGTCCTGCAGCCGTTTCGGCGCATTGAACTTATCATTCACATTGCCATCTCTGTCCTACCAGGTACTCATCTTCACCTGAGTCAAGTGAAGCATTTGAGGGTGAAGTGCCTTGCCCAAGGACACAGCATCTGAACAATGTCCCAAGATTGAGAGGAGAGAAACATGATATTTCTCTGAAAATTCTGCACCAAGCAGGATTCGAAACCGCACGGCAGGCAGCGACATCGGCAGAGCGCCACGCTCTAACCATTGCGTCATGTCCCTCTCTGATAATGAAAGCTATCTTGGATTTTTACGATGGGAAGACCTCCAAATCGTAAATGGACCCCAGAAATGATTTTATCGGGTCAAAATCATATAGAAAATTGGTATTACACATGTTTCTAGGTCAATTAGTTAAAAAGTTACATATTCGCTGTGGCCAATGGCGGCCATTTTGGATTTTAGGCTCTAGCGGCGTTATGCCACCGATTTTGGCATAGCGTCCTGAACCAACCCACAAGAAAGTTATTTTCTGTAAAATGAACTTAAAGCTTGATGAGCTGTGTTAATTTGGGAAATATAATGAGAGTTTTTGTTTGCATGGAATTATTTGAATAGTCGTTTGAACATGTACTCTAAGGGACATTTTTGTGATGATAGCGTGTGTGGTGCAGGCGTTCGAATGGTCGTGGTTCTGTTGTTAAAAATGATGAATCGCGTATTCCAATTTCGGACAATGGAACCAACCAGCATTTTTATATTGAGCCCGTGTCGATCCGATACATTAATGCCCATTCCTCAATGAGTTTCTCATTTTCAGACCATATATATCTGTCCCTGCATTATGATGAGAACATTGGAAATGTAATAATTTTTAGTATACATGTAACGTGGACGTATTATATGACGGAATTTTGCGTATTTGACTAATTTTCTGTCACTGTGTGAAAAATGCTGATGGAGCATTAGAACGACCTGTTCCAAGACTTCAGCCCAGCGTCTCCTCATGTTTGGCTAGATTTTCGCTCTTTTCACCAATAATAATATAATAGGACGTATCTACAGTGGCAGATACAGAGGGGTGGGGTGGGGTGCATCAAGAGGGGTGTCCTGACCCCCTTTCAAGAACTATTTTGACGAAAAATCGACGAAAATTGTGAAAGCATCATTATTTGCCAAAATTTAAGCAAAAAAAAAATTTGTTCGATAAGTTACTTATTATTATGTATTTTTTTTGGTTGGAGGACAACTGATTTTTCATCGGGCCCCCTCCCCTTTTTCAAAATTCTGGATCTGCACCGGTCTATGTAGGCTTACATAAAACAAGAGGCCTGCATGAAGTCATATATCATTCACCGCCATAAATTAAGTTAAAGTTTTTGCGGTCACAAATATTTAAAAAGTCGACTTGTGGTGGCCATTTTAAATTTTAATAAAATCACCTGCACATTTCCAGATGGTGGGTAATGTGATTGTAAAATGTGATTTTTTTCTGATTTCAATTTTTGAATTTTTGCGCCCACAAAAAAATATGAAGTTCACCCATGGCAGCCATTTTGAATTTAAGTAAAACCTTAAAACAATCACCTGCATATCTCCATATCGTGGGGAATGTGATTGTAAAATTTGAATAATCACTGACTTTTATTTTTTTAGTTTTTGCGCCCACAAAAAATTGAAGTCGATCCGTGGCGGCCATTTTGAACTTCAGTAAAACCTTGAAAAAATCACCTGCACATCTACATATCGTGGGGAATGTCATAGTAAAATCTGAATAATTTCTGACTTTAAGTTTTAGAGTTTTTGCGCCCACAAAAAAAATTGAGTTGGCCTCTTGCGGCCATCTTGAAGTTTGGTAACATCTTTAAAAAATCAATTGCACATCCCCATTTTGCTAGGAATGTGATAATAAAATTTAAAAAAAATGACCAAACTATAATTTTTTGTTTTTTTTGCGCCCACAAAAAAATTGAAGTTGATCCGTGGCGGCCATTTTGAATCTCAGTAGAACCTTGAAAAAATCACCTGCCCATCTCCATAAGGTGGAGAATGTGATAGTAAAATTTGAATAATTTCTGACTATAACTTTTAGAGGCTTTTGCGCCCACAAAAAAAAAAGAATTTTGGTAGCATCTGTAAAAATCACTTGCACATCCCCATGTTGCTGGGAATGGTAGTAACAGTAAATATATAAAAGCGGCTAAGTCTTATGCTAAACTATTAAACACTCGGTCCTCCATATTTCGCTGTCAGAAGAATGTAATAAAAACACAACATATTTAATGCTAAAATTTATACAGAACAATTTATCTTTCCTATTTCATTGTCAGAATAACGTAATTAAAAGACGAACATTCAATACTGAAATAATGAACACATTATCTTTGTAGTTCAAACTCTTTTTAGGACAGTAAACTATTAGGCCTATGTGATGTTTTACTGTCAAAACACTCATTGCGACAAAGGTTACATGGATATTAGAAATATAATTGCTTTCAACACATAAGGTCAAGATCTGAATATAAATCACTTGAACCTGAAGCAAAATATCGTTTTACACAAGGGAACCAACCCACATAAGGTGGCAAACGGTAGTTATTTATCTACCACTAAGGATTGTAATGGGACATAGCATGTTTGAAATAGAACGATGTATTAATCAAATAGATGAGGATCACCCAAATTATAGTTAATGTTACTTTTTGTAAAAATAAAATACTTTTCAAATAACTAAAAAAAATTGCATTGGTAATTACGGTAAAGAGAACCAACCAACAAATGGAAAAATCATTAATTAGAAAATGTGTATAGCATAATTACTTGTTACGGACAAATAATTTCGTGAACATATGTTCCATAATTGATAACAAGATATCATACTGCTACTTTGTCATGTTTTTAGAACAATCTGAACATACCTTACAGATTTTAGCATTTTCATGTGTGGGTTGGTTCTGTTGTGTAAAACTCAGAATGGCCCATTTGTCGTTTGTGGTTTGGTCCCAACTCGCCAGGCGGCGTGAGATTCCGTTTATACGTCTAGGTCATTTTTTTAATGACGACTGGTGTACTGGCGACGTCATAAAACAAAAATCTCATTTTTTATGATCATGTGGGTTGGCCCCCTTGTGCTTAACAACGTCCTATTGATGTCCAGGGTGACTAGATTACGAAACAAACGAGAAACTCTGTAGCCCTCGAAATTTTTACGGGCCTATGGGGCTGAGCCAGGACTACCAATATCTTTGATATAAAACTGAGGTTTGAAACTGGACGGTAATTCTTTAGTTCATTTTTATCTAGAGTTGTTTTTTTAGCATAGGTCTAATATATGCTTTTTTGATGTGGTCCGGAAAAAACACCCTCTTGGAGAGATTTATTAATGATACTAGTGATTGGTTCAATTAGGACGTCGAGACAATCCTTCAGCCAGCTAGTAGGAAATCGATCAAGATTACTTAAGGTGCTTTCTGATTTCATAATAATTTTTTTGATTGCTGTTTCTGTTGCCAAAGTCAAAGTATTCATTAAAAAATTATGTCGAGCGAGGAATGCACGTTTTGGAGCTCATTATCGTCTGGAATCTTTGAGCGAATAATAGTAATTTTATAAACAAAAAAGTTTGAGAACTTGAGTGAGTGATAGATTCTCAGGCAAAGAGGGAGAAGGAAATCTATGAAGGTTGTTGTTTATAGATTTCTATAGCTTCTCTGGATCTTCAGATATAATGTTAGCATAAAAATTTGCTTTTGCTTTCTCCATAATTCTATTACACAGATTACACTGAACTCTATAACGTGATTTGTCGCACCTGTAACGGGTTTTGCGCCAAACTCTTTCCAAGCGACGCCATCGAACTTTTGCTTTAAAGATTTCTTGTGTCATCCAAGGGGTGCGGGGGCATTCCGAAACAGTTTTAATGAGTATTGGATCATGTTCGTTCAAAATAGTTTGGAGAATGGTATCATATTGTTTACAGAGTTCTGGAAGTTCTTTTTCAGGTTTAGTTTTTAAATCTGAGTTCAAAATGTCATTTTTTAGATTATGTAAATCAATTTTGTTAATGCGCCTAAAAGAAATTTTCTTATTAACATACTTTGGTCTTAATGTGTACAAATTCCAGTATTATCATAATTATACAATTTTATGTCTGAAGCCAAAAAGAGTATGAGAGTATAGTATTACAAACATTTTCATCTAGTAACTTGGTGTTAATATTTTCGCTTCGGGTCTGAAATGAATCTCATGTAAAGAGTAAGCATGGTAAACGGGTGCTTTGTAAGTTTTTGTGAAGATGACTATTCTATCCATTTCATTTCAAGACTATGCTTAAAAGTTTAATTTAAGATTATTCATTTTTTCATTCGAAAAAATAGCTCGATAGCGTCAGCAGGGCATCATACATTATTGGATTATTTTAAAGGTTCTTTATAGCTTTGCAACACTATACAACATCCGACCTTTGATTTGAGTGTATGTGTATGCCTGAATAAAACTTTTGAATAACGTTTGTACAATGTTGGACCAGCGTCGAAGACGTTGGGCCGACGTTGTACAAAGGTTACACAAATGTTTTATGTTTTCTGGGTCACTATCTATCTCTAAATGCAGTTTTCACAAGTCGCTAGAATCCTGTGCTTCGTCATTTTGTTAAACTTTCCGTGGTATGGTAATATAATGTTGATAAAATAAATATTATAATGAATCAAACCATCCACCTCGGTATGCGTATCAAGCAACAGGTGTTGTCATAACACTATGTAATACGTCTAGTACCGTCTGAGTCTGATGATTCGCGTAGTGGCACAAAAGGCATACTTACAGACAAATTACCGCTGGAAGGGTCTAGTTTTTTGCAAACAAAAAACTGAAGATGTCTCCCCTCCAGCAGCATAACCGTAATGGTTGATAGCTTTTTGTATACCATTTGTGTATACCATTTGTACATTTGTTTTGTGTTTGCTGGGTGTGTATTAAGCGGAATTTATTATTCCGTTTTGAACCCAACACTGATGTGCGAAAAACAATGTGGCTTGTCAACAATCCCAGCAAATACGACGTTGACTCAATGCTGGTCCAACGCTGGCCCACAGTCTGCGACGCTGGCCCATCATCAAATCAGCACTGGTTCAGCGCCTCATGTTTGCTGGGAGCTGCGTCCAATAGCACGCTGGTCTGGTAGTGCTTTCTGCTGGCGGCGAGTACAAACCGACACCGACCCAATGTCTGTTAATTGTGGGGCCAGCGTAGCTGGTGCTGGCTAGTATCCATTCAGCCCTAGTCAGTACTTCATGCTGGCAGTACCGGCATGCTGTCAGTACTGGCATGATGCTTTGAACCAAAGATTGGTTAATGTTAGCCCACTGTCTGTGATGCTGGCGCAAATTCAGAGTGGCGCCAAACACAACACGGTAACCCAATACTGGCCTAGTGGCCAATACTGGCTCAGCGTCGTGGACAGTGGGCCAACATTAGCCCAGCATTGGGTCAACGTCTCTTGTTTGACCGCCTGCACGATAGAAAGCGCTGGACAGACTGACAGAAATGAATGGGACAGACAGACGGACAGAACGCACTGAGCTGACAGAAGTAAACCAACATGTCCCCACCTCTGTGTACAGAGAGGAAGCCATAATAAATGACTCTTACCTCCCATGTAATTTATATTTGCCATTGCAGAAATATTTTCCACCAGAATCTGCAGGGCTTTGTTTTCTTAACACATGTGACATTTGGGACACAAAGGACATTTGTGACACATTGGACATTTAGGACACATGAGACATTTGGGGCACTTGGGACACATGAGACATTTGGGACATATGGGACACATGGACATTTGAGACACATGGGACATTTGGAACACTTCGGACGTTTTGAACACTTGGAACATATGGGTCATTTGAGACACATGGAACATTTGGGACATATAGGACATTTGGGACTCTGGGACATTTGGGACACATGGGATATATATGAGACACTTGCGACATTATATATTACAAATGTTATATATTTGTAAAAATAAAAATGTTATGTATTTTCTTGTGAAATGTAGTGTCTTCAAGGTTTCTACTGTACATAATGTTGGTTCAAAGCTTGGTCACTCTCTGCGACGCTGGCACGTCATTGATGCATTATTGGATAAATTCTAGGCACAAAAAGAAACGCAGCAATTTCAAAATGCTATTATTTCATGTAATTTACTCAAAACCTTTCGATTGATTTAAATAATGTTGGTGTGTATCCGCATTTTGTGTTTTGACCTCAATAACGGACAAATCACCTTAAAATCGAAGAAAGTCAACTTTCAAGTTCACGGGCCAGCTGACAATGATCCCAATATTGTCTAGCGGCCAATGATAAAAAAGGCAGTATTTTTTCGTTTCGTTTACCGAGTTATACTTCAGGCTGAATTTGATATATTGACAACAATAATTTGCATACATGATAAAAATGTTCATGCGTACTTATAAATATAATTTTATATTTTACGATATAAATTTTAAGGTTAGAAGAGGTCAAAGTTCATGCCTGTCGTAATATAAATATAACACATTACATATGACCAAATGAAAATGACTTTAAATCTTACAAAAGTTTTCTTCTACAATAAACAAGGCCACAGATTTGATTATTTTCTATTAGTTCATGCAGTTGAGGTTATATTTCATTTAGCGCAAAACCCCTATCCCTGTCATACCCGTTGTCATGGCAACACATGTTTCAATATTGGTTATATTGTCGAAATATGAGGCGTTTTTCAACAAAATACACATGAATAATAATATTACTTTGAGTGGCTACATATATCAAAATGTTCAGTGGCTACAGAAATACTTTATATAAGTGTTAAATGTATACATATTTAATATTTAAGGTCATTAAAGGTCATTCAAGATCAATCAAGGTCATTCAAGGATAATTTTGTAAAAAAAACTTAAATATAGTTTTTGCCGATGTGGATATATTAATGCTACTCAAACGTAAATGTATTTATGTCTTATACTACAGCGATGGTTTGATAAATGAAATAATGCGGGTCATCTGAAATTAACCAACTATGCGGGCTGGGGTGGGGGAACAAAAAATCCTTTTTTAGAATAAGTTCAAGCTCATTTGTGCAAAAATGGTGGGTTGATGACAATTACTCGCTTGACAATAAATTGAGCAGCGTGAGACTATTTCTCCATGTATTGCTATGGCAGAAGGCGGTTTGGCTACGGCTCAAATTGCCAGAAAACAGGCTAGCAATACTGATATTTACCACCAGATTTCAAGACACAAGATGACCTTTGATAGGCCACAATGGGAAAGATATGGACGAATAATGCACTAAAGATCCCTGTGCGGTAAAAAACGTGTGTTTCTGTGCAGACACTAACGTTCCCATTGAGGCCAATCAGCCACAAATGCAAGTGAGTATCAACAGTCAACATCAAATCAAATGCAGGGCCCCCGCTGGCGCTCGTAAAATTCGCAAATTGCGAATATTTATGTTATTTGCAACACAAATAAGTGTTTAGCTAAAGTTTTTGCGAATCTATATTGTCGTCGTCTTTGATGATAGCGATAGGCCTATACGCTGTTACAAACTACGAGGGGTGACCATGCTGACACTTTTCTAAATGGAGTGATCCCGGGCCATATTCTTCCGTAAAATCACTGTTGTGCGACGTCTCCAAAAGTCGCAGCTCAGTAAGTTACTGCATTGTCGCCGCGGCCGTGTGTGACATGTATTGCACATGCGCCGTCATCAGCCGCACGTGGTCATCGTTTTTTGAAGGATATGAAATATTTTGAACAGTATATATCCATAAGGTGGTGTTGCGTTCTTTTTTGTTAAATAGGCTTATAATGTATTATAACTATCTAATTTAAACGGTGGTGAAAGGGTCAGGGCAGTGAAACGCCTGCCCATGGCAGCAAACACAAAACACGCAAACAAAATTTCTACAATGTCGGCCCAGCAGCTTCAACGCTGGCCCAATACTGCACAAATGCCACACAAATGCTTTGTGCTCGCTGGGTACTGAGTAGACCCGTATCAGCTGCCAGTGCCCAGCAAACACCACACAGTCAGTACGTGCACATAGTATACAATGCCCCAATGCCGTTTAAATTTTGGCCAGCGTCGTACACAATGGCCCGGCATCAGACTAATGCACGTTACGTCGACACATTGCCGGGTCAATGATGGGCTTGCGTAGCATATACTGTCTACTGACACATTGTTTGAACCAAAGCTAGGTTAATGTTGGCCCTCCGTCTTTGACGCTGGCCCACATTCAGTGTGGCGTCAAACACGACATGGTAACCCAATACTGGGCTGATGTTTGCTCAACGTCGTAGACGGTTGGTCAGCAATAGCCCGACATTGGGTCAACATCTCGTGTTTGACCGCCTGCATGATAGACGAATAGAACACAGGGACACAAAACTGATGTGGCTAACAAATAAGCGGTGAGAAGTAAAGCAATATATCTCCCACCTCTATAGAGGGGGGGGGGGACATAATTACACGTTAAATTACAACGTGCAAAATGTACAAATGATAAAAATAACATACTAAATGTTCGTAGTGGCTGTTTTTATTAAGTTGAAATCCGTTTATATTTGAAACCATTGATATTATGAAGTATGCAAATGTAGGCCTATTACCGACCCTTCATAATGTGGTTATTGCCCAAATTTTGAAGAATCACATAACTTTTGAGACGCAACAGTTCAAAAGATGTTCTGCGTCTGAGTGGAAAAATCGCCACCAACCGGAATAATTGCTTAAAAGTTTAGATCTGTACATAGAAATGCTTACTAAACCACTATCAGTAGGCTACTGTAGTACCACCATGTACCATGTATATACATTTTATCCTGGATGTCGAGCTTAGTTAGGGTGCTGGTCACCTGTATTCGACATCCTGATGTACACAATTTTACTTACAATTGCATATTTGAATCAATCAATTGGCGCCAGAAGATGATGTGATTATGCATCTATTTCTGACTTACATGTATCATGCGGGCTCATCGGAATTTGATTAGCTTGTTCTTTATTTCAGTACGAAGTGGCTGTTGTGGAGGCTGCTCTGTGTAGCTTTGCTTTCATATGTGTTGAAATATTAGACATTTCCATGACATTCGGTACCCCTGGTGGTTCTTACATCAGCTTCCCTTGACAACATAATTCATTTTACAATACATTGAAGTCCATATAACTAAAGTTGCCAATCACCTGTCAAAAACACAGAATAAAAAACTGTTTATATTGTGGATTCCAGCAGACTATTATTCATTATGGAAGCCTCGAATGTGTAATGAAATTGTGTGGAGGTCACTATCTTGCGGATCACTTTCTTATCTGAAGTGTCTTCCACCAGAGCGGCTTGTTGAAGGTTATAATGGGTGTGACTGTTTTAGCCACGGGGGAGCACGTAGCTTACGGTTGAATAAACACAATTGGATTGATATGAGTCATAGTGAGATACAATTCTGAATCTTATCCTGGGTATTTGGCCTTCTTTGTCAGTTGCAACCCTTTACGCCCTTACGATGCATTAAAGCATCATCTTACATCCCTGAAAACAGAACTAATTTCCCTGCAACCAAGGGTTTTAGAACAACAATTTACATGAAACTGGTTTAACAATACGTGACAATTTTCTTTAATTTTTAAACCACATCAAATCATCGTCATCCACTACAAGTCGGGAATTGCGACAGCAATTCGCGGCTTGTAGTGGATGAAGATGGCAGTATTAAATTCAGGCTTAAAAGGGTTAAGCCAAACTATTCTAGGTATTATCTAGATAAGAGGCTTTCAAAACAACATGAAAGTCTGGAGCTGGGTCGTCAACACTGATGTGCTTACATTTACATCAAACATCTAATTATCTATGTCGCTAAAATAAATCATGTATCTGATAGAGCATAATGTATATGTTCTCTGTTGTTATTGCGACCCGACTAATATGGTTTAAGGTAATAATGTTGCAATGTAAGATGTAAGCCACACAGTGAACACCATCTCAATAATATATCGCTACCGAAACGAACCAAATTGTTAGATTCTGACGGTGTAGTTGGGGAAATAAATCAGGTAGGTAATTCTCCTTAAATCAAAGATGATCGTAACAAAACATACCAGCATCACTGTACGAATTGAAAAGCAAGCTGGGACAATAACAAACATAACGTACATTACTGCTCGACAGAGAAGGCTTATCAATCAATGAATCAGTTCCGGTTGACGGATAGCGCATGCGCATAACATGCAATCAGATGACGGGACAAATGGGTCTATTAATCTCAGTTACAAACGAAAAATCATGGTTACCGCGCTTATTTTCCAGACATGACACGTTTCATTTCTAGTTCAATATTCAAAAAAACAAAAACAAGAAATGTGGTAATCCGAGCACAAAAATCGACAAACGATGCACAAAATGCATTTTGATGTTTACCATACTGGCAATGCGCATCACAGGTGGCATATGGCGTGGTTTGAATAACATTCATGAAATAGAAAACGTGACATAATCAGTTGCAATTCAAGACTCAAAGGGAATACAAATAACTTTCCTACACGCTATGGGGCTCGCCATTCTTGTACAATGGCTATGCATGAATCATGATATCACAAATTGTACACGCCTATAGATAGGTGAGAATCGCCAGTGTAACATGATATTTAATGTCACAGAAAACCAAATGTTTTGTCAAGCAAAATATCCTCACATGAAATATGAGCAGAGCGTCTGGTGAATGTCAGTGCTGCGATCCTGTGTTTTGACTGATATCATTACATCCTATTGGGATATTAACTGTCACAAACAATCCTACATGAACATCCCGGTGGATTAGTGTCTGCACTCCCTATACCAGACCGTGCCATCCATCACCATAACCCAGACAGAGGCAGAAAAAAACACTGTCTACACTGAATGTAAAAGTGCCATGGCCATCTATCAACGCTAATTGTTTGGATGCGGAAAAAAACTCTGCTCAAAATATGTTCACGTTACTTCAAGAGCACTCTCGATAGTTTAGGAAACAGCAGGAACAGTGTAGAATCACCCCCTCCCCCATGAACATTGATGATGTTATGTTCACAATAACCCAAAAGTTCAAATCTGACGAAGTCACAGCACATAAAAAAAGGGTAGCAATTCTCTAAGACCAGCTCTGACTTGTTTGCACGTGAACACACCTTCTATTATTTGGTCACCTCGTGGTTCGGCGTGAGTTGAGAGAAAATAATAACAGGATAATGCTGGCAGTCTCTAATCTAGCCATCTGGGCGAAACATGGCTGTCATGATCACTCATTTTATCTGTCATTACATGTCAAAACATATTGATTCGCATTGGAAAACATAATGCCATTAAGTACACTTTTTCAGTTTCAGGAAAGAGCCTCATAAATTCCCTCTTGCATAACTTGCCACTTGCCCTGGCCCTGGTGCAGCGGCTAAAGCTGCCTGCTTGGAAAGTCGGAGATCGCGGGCTCGCCCCCCCCCCCCAATCTATCATTCAGATTTCAAAGAAACGAATGTTTCTTCCCTTCGCACTCGTGAGGATTTAATATTGCGGGGCGCATCCGTGACAGTGGTGTATCGTGCTCGTCCTCAAATCTATAGAGCTCAAATTTATGTGTCATCTCGTTCATCTCACCAGCAACAGGAGTTTATCCTGCCCAGTTTAGCCTATACATGCATGGCCTAAAACCCTAGCCATTCATTTTTTATCCATTTCTTCACAAAACGTCATTTCTATTTAATAAAATTCAATAATTTTATAAGTGAGACCATCAAAAACCATCATAGCTAATTTCAGCTGGCACAAGACTGCTGGATATGACACAATGATCAATATAGTACTGATGAGCCGTCGTATTTTAATGTGTATTTTGACCCGTCACATATTTTGTTGAGATCATCATAATAAAATCATATCCATGACAAATTATTGATAGTTTTCATCGTTGGCTGTTGAATTGCACCGTGTTCTGCTTGCTTAAAATTAATTATTACCAATCAGATAAGTCAAGTGAATAAGGAATGTACGGTAATTTTGTATTTCTAATTTTGTGTACTTGCCTCTCAAAAAAAGTTGACGAAAAAATCGCTGGGGAAAGTACCGAAAAGGTCATTTACAAAATGGCCGCCATCACCGAATGTGAAATCTTATAATCAGTGCATACTGTCTTTCCAGCATGCCATAATAAAGTTATTGGTATCCACACTTCTCTGTTTTGTATAAAAACACAATGTACAGAATGTATTTATCAAATTCGTGTCTTTTTGTGTTGTCCACACTAAATAGTCCAGACGGGGCTGGGGGTAAGGTGTCACCGAGAGGGGAATTAAAGCCACTATTATTTTTACATTGCTGCACAACTCAGGGGCCAGAATCAACCTATTGATCAGGTAACTGCCACTACTTTAGCTAAATATGGACAAAAATGTACAGGACCTATGTGCGATTTAGGTCTGATTTTGAGAAATCGAGCGCATTACACATTTTCGCCCACTGAGTAGTCAAATATTTAGCTATATCAATATATTTAATATCAATAAAACTATACTGGTATAGGCTTCCACATGGATGTAAAATATTTTGTGTTCGATCATTGACAAATGTACAAGAGAGCTTCACGTTAGTATTAATTTTACTTATTTGTCATACTACTTCAAATAGTAAGTATACTTTTCACTCAGCTGATTTGTGTATGTAATAAATGCTCAAACATGTTCTAGGGCTATTGTTGAAATAATAAACAAATTCGGAGTAACAAATAATGAGATATTTAACATATTACACACTTTTTAGGTAGGATGTAAAATTTGCCTCCTTTTCTTCTGGCTCGGGAAAATTGACCGTGTTTCACATTTTTGCCCAATGAGTACCAAAATTTAAAAATGTACCAGCATTCTTGATATTAGTTGAAAGTCACTATCAAGGGCTTTAACGTGGATACATAATATTTTACTTCTGTTGAATGCAACAAAGAGCTAAGTTTGTATTTTATTCCTCCATTTGAAAAAAATCAAACGTTTTTTTAATGAATACCAGCAGGACTTCTCGCTCATGTTAATTTTATATGGTATACATGTTTGCTATTACTTTTACATTCTCTGGAGCTATCTTTCAAAAGTGATCTTGATCACTAAAGGACTGATTACCGCCACTTCAAAGTGATCTCAACAACTACAAAGGTGATCTTGGCCACAGAAAGAGTGTTTACAAACACTCAGCCACTAGAAAAGTTATCTGAGCCATTCCAAAAGTTATCTTGACCAATAAAGAAATGATCACATGCACTTTAAAAGTAATCTTTGCCACTACAAAGTTGATCTTGGCCACTGAAGAAGTGATCACAGCAACTTTAAATGTTATCTCAGCCACTACAAAATTTATATTGGCCACCGATGAAGTGATCACAGTCACTTTAAAAGTTATCTCAGCCATTACAAAGTTGATCTTGGCCACTGAAGAAGTGATCACGGCAACTTTAAATGTTATTTCAGCCACTACACAAGTTATATTGGCCACTGAAGAAGTGATCACAGTCACTTTAAAAGTTATATCAGCTATACAAAACTTATATTCGCCACCGGAAAAGTAATCACTTCCACTTTACAAATTATCTTAGCCACTACAAAGGTGATCTTACCCACTAAAAAACTGGTGTCAGTCACTGATTAAATTACCTGAGCCACCACAAAGTGATCTTGGCTAACACAGAAGTGATCAATGTCACTTTAAAAATTATCTAAACCAATACACAAGTGATCTTGACCACTCAAGAAGTGATTGCAACCACTTAAAATGTAATCTCAACCACTACAAATGTGATCTGGTCACTGTAGAAGTGATCACAGCCACTTTAAAACTTATCTCAGCCACTATAAAAGTCATCGTGGCCACTAAATAAGTGGTCAATATTGTCTGCTTGGCACATGAAAAATACATGACCAATATCACCAATCACATTGACACCTAAAACCAAACGTGGCTGGATCTGTTCTCATTAATCACTGCATGATCATAAAAATACAAGTTTGGACACCAAAACTTTATTTCTCACATGATTTAAAGTGAAGATAATGCAGAAAAATTACGATTTACCATGTGATCTCGGCGGCCATTTAAAAAAAATGTTAATTTAGGAACTTTCCCCAAGGAAATTTTTGGTAAACTTTTTTTCTCTTTTCATGTCCTAATGATTTCAAATTTGCCAAAAAACCTTTCGAAGTGATTTTGTTGAATCTGAGACTTTTAATGACTGGACTATTAGGGATATATTACGATACAAAGTGAATTGCGTTTCAGTGTAAGAGAGCTCCGTCTGTCACCACTGATAGACGGATATCATATTCATGTGGTAATAGGATTGGTTTTGTCCACACCAAAAATGGTGATCCTTAATTGCATAAACGATCATTTATCAGCTAGGTGGCGTCAAGTCGTCTGCCCTTTATCGCCCTGCCGGAAAACAAGGTTTATCAGTCCGTGGTCTCGCATTGATCAGAGGCTAGAAAACAAAAAAAAACACACCCAGAAGGAATAGTCAATCTGTCATGGCGCTATCTATCATTACCGCTGGTTTTTAAAATGATAGTGCAAGAGCATTAGGGTTAAACCTGGAATACAATTGCAGAAAGCTGTTTTTCAGGGATGATATTTGGGCATATACCAAGACGAATTCCAAAAGGTCCTTAAAATTCCCCTTGTCTTTTTTTAATACTAGATGACCGCCACCATGTAACGCATTTTTTGCGAAAAAAACAGGGATATACTCCATTTCCTCACTTTCATTTTTGCAGTTAAAAAAAATATTTTGGTTTCTCTACCTATGCTTTAGGGCACAAGGAGTTCATCCAGATGATCATGAATGATATCAGTACTTTTCTCAATACCAAATATCCAAGATAGGCGCCATATTGTTCTAAGTATACACTCTAGACAATATAGGTTCTTTAAAAAAAACTACTATCACCATGCAACCCCAGGAGAGCCCTTGCAGGGTTATCCCGGGGTTGCATGGTGATTGTACTGAAGGGTTCCTTCTAAAGAACCTATATTGTTTCGAGTGTAAAGCGATCTCTCAAAAATGAAAATATTTAATAACTATCTCGTTGTTGAACCTAAAAATGTAGTTTCATTAAAAAGGTAGATGCATTAAAAATTTAAACGTTGTTAAAAAAACCCACTCAGATATGTAAAAGCATCACGTTTTAAAGACGTGTCATTGATATTTTGGTGACGTGTATTTGTGGGACGTATTGGTTTCCTGTTTGAATTATCACAATGTTCACTGTACCAAAACGTTTTACAGACGTGATGCTTTTTATGCATATCAGTAGGTTTTTTTTCTAACACGTCAGTAGAAACCTTTCGGTACAGTGCCCATTGTGATATTTCGAAAAGAAAAATATACACGTCACTAAACCATCATTAAAACGATTTCAAAACGTGATGCTTTAATGCATCTGAATACGTTTTCTTAACACGTCTGTAAACAGTTTCGGTACAGTGACAATTGTGATAATTCGAACAGGAAACGAATACGTCCCAAAAACAATTATAAACCCCTTTAAAACGTGGTGTTTTTATGCATCGGGGTACATTTTGCTTCTAACACGTCTGTATAACGTTTAGTACAATGACCTTTGTGATAATTCGAAAATGAAATGAACACGTCACCGAAATATCAATTAAATGTCTTTAAAACGTGATGCTTTTATTCAAGAAAATGTAAAATATCATTGAAACGTCTTTTAAAACGTGACACCTTTTTTTTTATCTGAGTAGCATCTGGGAAACGTTTTTGTACAGTGACCATTGTGATAATTCGAAAATAAAACGAATAGTCCAACAAAACATCTAAAACGTCTTTAAAACGTGATGTATTGTGTGCATCTCAGTAGGTTTTGTTTCTAACACGTCTGTGAAACGTTTTGGTACAGTGACCATTTTGATAATTGGAAAAGAAAAGGAATACTTTTTGAAAACATAGTTATTTAAAACGTCTTTACAACGTGATGACCTATGCTGCATCTTATGTATGTTTTAGGTGTCATGTTTTTCTAAAATGTGACGGCGGTAAAACGTTCTGTTTCAATCACAATTAAAATATATTTTTTTTAAATGAACAAATATGTCACCAATTTTTTTTAGAAACGTATGCGCAACATGACGCTCGGTATTAGATCTGATTCTGTTTCAGGCGCTATTGATTTTTCTTTTGAAAAAAAGTTTTGTTTTAAGTACGTCCACGACACGTTTTAGTGCGGCTATTAGTGATATAATTTCGCAAAAGGACACAAAGATGTCACCAAAACATATTTAGCTCGTCTTTAAAACGTGATGCTTTTCCATGCATCTAGGTATTTATTCGGCTCCATCTTTTCTAAAAAATGGTTTGTTTTCAGCCTGTCTGTAAAACATTTTTGTACATTCACGATTGTGATAGTTCGAAAAGGAATTGCTGGAATGACGTATTATAATTCGATTGAACGAGTTATAGCTAGCTAAATCGACTTGTTAAAAGTCGATGTCGCTAATTAAATGTCATTAACACAACTTAGTATAGCGGCTTATATCTCGTTAAGACGACTTAGTATAAATTGAAATAACGATTCCTGTATTGCTATAGCGGCTTATATTTCCTTAAAGCGACTCAGTATAGGGCGGTATAGCGATGTATTTCTCATTGAAACGACTTAGTACAGGTCTATATAATGACCTATAATCTCCTATTACGACGACTTAGAATAAGTCGATATAGAAAATTATATTATGTTAGAACAATTTACTATAAGTCCATATAACGAATTATATATCTCCTACTACTAGTAGTAGTATTTTAATTTGTTTTTTTCAAGGCCTTGGGCCCATAGTAGAAAACAATCTCACATGTTATATACAACATAATATGCATTACATATTCAAAATGATTTAAAATACACATCTGTGTAGGACAAATCAATACATCATTACATATTTGCTGAGTTAATCATGGTAATACTTCTGAGTGTCTCTGCATGATGTACAAATGAAGCTAATTTCTTTGTTTTATTTTCGTCTGTTTCTGTTAGTATTTCTATAAAATTGTTGTAAGATGTATTCTGTATAAATAAATAATTCGATCGCAAATCTGTATAAACAGGACATAACATTAAGAAATGATATTCATCGTCTAAAACAATACTATCTAATTTTTTACAGAAAACGCACAATCTCTCTGCCATTAACATGTTTTTATGTCGTCCTACCTCAATTTGTAACATATGACTGGAGCATCTTAACCTAGATAGTGCCTGTCTATGTGACTTAATAATTTTAAAATTCAAATATATTTCCGGTTCAAATTCTCTATTAAATGTTGAATAAATTGCTAATTTACTTGTATTTCCAATGTCGGTAAACCATGTATTCTTAAAATGTTCCTGTAGTTTTGTTTTAAAAGTTTCCATAAATACATCCACATCTCCAACACCTTGACTAATCCACATATACCTAAAACTATATCTTTCCAACAGACATCTAATATGAGACGCCCAGGTTATTCTACCCCTCTCATCCAAAACTTTCAACATAGAATAACAAACCTTGGGGTATCGGTGATCAGTCATACATAAAATTTTCAACCAATATTTAATACAGCGAGTATATAATAGAATGCTAGAGAGTACTTTCCTATTTCTCCCATTATTGCTTGCTTAGGTGTGCATGAGCCTACAACTAAAATACGTCTGTAAAAAGTGATTTGAACGGTCTCAATACTCTCACCATATTCATACCCCCATATCTCTGCTCCATATAGTAGTATGGGTAACACAATTTTATCAAATAATTCACAGTTTATATTTACAGGTAAACCTCCACATCGTTTGTTATACATATACAATAGTCCAAGCGCTTTATTTGCTTGGGAGGCTAAAGTTTTTCTGGCCACTGACCAATTTACCTTTGGAGTGAAAATTAGTTCTAAATATTTATACATGGAGACAACTTCAATTTCTTTTCCTTCAATTTCTTTTCAATTTCCATTTTTCAATGTTTCTCACAATACCACCCCTTCTGAACACAACTAATTTAGATTTTGTCATATTTAATAATAATCCCCAAAGATCACAAAACCGTTCAATTTCATTTATAATTATCTGTAATCTTCCGAGTGAGTCGCCACCAGTAGCTATGTCATCCGCGTACAATACAATTTTAATGTCTGTGAAATCTTCGTTAACAAATTTACCTTCACATCCTGAATCTTTCAACATTTGTACTAATTCACCGATAAAAAAAGAAAAAAGAAATGGACTTAGCATGCAACCCTGTCGGGTTCCAATGGTACAATTAAAAAACTCTGTCAGCCCTTGTTTTGTCTTAACACAGGCTTTCATTTTACTGTACATATCTCTTGATACGTTCAATTTTCGACCATGAATACCACTCTTAAATAATTTATACCATGAAAGAGAATGAGGAATCATATCGAAAGCTTTTGAGAAATCAGTGAATAGAACATAATATCGGCTATTTTATTTTGATATATATTTTTGTACCAGTGACTGTAACGTAAACATGTTATCCATCGTGCTATACCCTTTTTTATAGCCTGCCTGCTCCTCGTACTGTAACCCGTTGTCATCTTCCCATCGTACAAAACGATTTTTTAATAATTTAGTAAAGATTTTCCCCACAATATATAATAACTATATATCTCTATAGTTTGATGGATCTGTCGGGCATCCTTTTTTATAAATAGGACATAATACTGACTCAGTCCATCTAGACGGGTATACACCTGTTTTTAAAATATTATTAAATAAAGCACAGATATATGGGACTAGAACATGTTTAGAAGATTTTAACATTTCTACATGGACGCCGTCGATACCAGCAGCTTTACCACCTGACATATCTAGAACATACCTCACTGTTTGTAACATAATCATCTAATAAATCACACTTTTTATTTTGACATACGTCACATTCGTTATCATGAATTTCCAAATACTCGTTTGCATTTAAAAAAAACTGAGGATTAACATTCGGCTTCTGATTTAAAAAACCTTTAAAATATTCCATCCAAGCACTTGGTGCCACATCATTTTCTGAGCCAGTTTTGTTAAGTTTACATGCATTTATCTGTTTTATAATATTCCAAAAGCTGGATTATTTAACGATTCCTGTAGTACATGCCTAATTTTTATCTTCTCCTCGTACTTTTTATCTCTACAGCATCCCTTAAAATCGTTTTTAGCTAATTTGCATTCTTGTAAATGGTCAATGTTTTACTATGTCTATACTTATTTAGACATCTATTTTTATTTCGCTTTTTATCCTCACATTCTATGTCCCACCACACAGGCTCATTTAAAGTATTTATAGACATGCTATTTTTAGCATTACCTCTGCCATTACGCTTACCAACTTTCATTTTATCAGCTGGTCTTAGTAATGTTTCTGTGAATATTTCGACTGCTTCGTCGACACGATCTTCTCCAAGCATATTATCAAATATACTAAGCATAGTTTCGCTGATCACATAAAATATTCAAAAACTCTGGCTCCTCATTTGGTTTTCACTCAAACCTGAGAGGTTTTATAAGTTTAACATCCTCTTTATCTTTTTCAGTTGACTCTTTTAGCATTATCATTAATTCTTAAGTCACAACAAGTGGACAATGGTTGCTGATATCAACATTTCATCAACGTTGATTTCCAGTTTACGTTGCAGACACTCGTCCTCATCATCATCATCTTACTTCCACTATCCTCGCCATATCACTCTCCACCCTTGCCCTCACTCTTCCCTTCCTAAACACCCCCCACCCCCTCGTTCTCCCACTCGATCTTTCGCCTCCTCCTTAGGTATCGAGTTGAATAGAATTACTTTTGTGCCGTTTCAACGCTTCCGTTGTTTGAATTAATTCCCAACAAACACGACACACTGTGCATCGATCAAGTTTGGTCCAATGCTGGGCCAACGTCGTAGACGGTGCGCCAACATTAGCCCAACATTAGATCGATGTGTCTTATTGTTTCTTTGTTTTTAAATGATACTTGGTTATATATGTATGGTAAGACGTAACCAACACGAGAGGTATATGCAAGTATTTTTCAATGTTGGACTAGCGTCACAGACAATGGTCCAACATTAGATAAATATTGGGTCGATGTGCCTCGTGTATTTTGGATATATATTTTGGGGACCTAGGGTATTGGTTAGCACCGCTGCCTTTCACGCCAGAGTTCGGGGTTTGAAAGAAACAAAAAATGTTTCTTCCCCATCCACGTGTGAAAGTCAGTATTGTGGGGAGCCTCCGTGACCGAGAGGTAGCGTGCTCGGACTCAGACCGCCAGGGCTCAAATTTCGAATCCTGTGTCTGGAGGACAGTGTCATATCAATCATCACACCATCCTCAGGAGGTTCTCCTGACCCAGTTTAGCCTATATGTGCACAAAGGTGGCCTGAAACCCGATTCATTTCATTTATAAGTCAAAATGTCAATAGTTAGCATTCCGATGGCATAATATAAATCCCTGTGACAACGTACGGAAGCGTTGAAACAACATGACAAAAAGATTTGGTATCCCGTTATAGAGACTTAAAAGTTGTTAAATCGACTTATGCTTAGTCGTATTTAACGTCTTATATCGTTATAACGTTATAACGTTATAGCGATAAAAGACGTTAAATCGACTTGATATTAGTCGGTATAACGACTTGAAAATTGTTAAATCGTCGTATGCTAAGTCGTTATAACGACATATAAAACGGTGAATCGATTTGATAAGTCGGTAAATAAAATTATTGCGACTTGCAAGTCGTTAAATCGACTTACTAAGTCGTTGATTCGACTTAGTGGGTCGTTTGATCGATTTAGTATTAAAGCGAATTACACGTCGTTTAATCGACTTTTAAGTCAATATAACGACTTATACTAAGTCGATTTAACGACTTGCAAATCGTTATTACGACTTAAAGACTACTATGTTGATTTAACGACTTGTTAAGTCAGTGTAATGACTTAGCATTAGTCATTTTAACGATTTGTACTAGTCGTTATACTCGTTATAGCGACTAGCATAAGTCAATTCAACGATTTACTAAGTCGATTTAACGACATATACGTAGTTATAACGACAGATAACGACTTGTACTAAATCGCTTGACATTGCAATGCTCTTGGACTCTCATATATAGGCAATGTCAACATTATCGTGAAATGACCTTGATATGTAACCTTGATCTTAAAATTTACCTATGGACCTAATTTAAATTGCTCAAGGAAAATTGTTTGCAAAGGGCTAGTACAGTTAATTCTATTTATTTTACTCAAAAGTGAAAAAGGTTGTTTTTACCAAAGAATACTGGTAGTCTTAGATTAGACATCATTGCGACCCGAACATGTCATAGCTTATGGTGTTTTTGTTTGTTTAGAATGTTATTGTATAAGTAATAATATGCATCATTTTGTTTTTCAATACATGTCTGCCGGGTCAGAGCGATATGTGAGCTTCTTTTGAATTTTAGCTGTAATAAAATCAGCACAGCACAAACTCGTGTTTAGCCAAATCAGAACTAAAATACATACCAGTGGGATACAGGGGTTCTGTGAGTGAATAGCATTAGGAATTACAATTTGAATAGGATATTCTATCCTCATAATAAATTCAAATTGGATTATTCCCTTCAAAAAAGTGGTATCACACAACTGTTCCCGATCATTAGTTAGAAATATATGTTTTACTCTTGGTATTTGAAGGCTGCCTTTGGTAAAAAAATGCTTAAAAAACATATATGTTTATATTTATGAGTTCATTTCTACGGTTTTCAGATGTCTAACATGTAAATCACGGTAGACATCTGAAAACCGTAGAAATAAACTCATAAATGTAATTTTTTAGGGAAAGTGGTTTTATGATGCAAATAAGAAGTCAATAATATCGTCCTCTTGTGATGTACACGGGTTTATATATGGCAGGGACAATCAATATGTGGTATTCTTTACGTTTTCACTGACTTTGGACACAACTCCAAATTGGAAGACAGGCCTAACATGCTTGTCAGAATGTTCCATCCTTTCCTGGCAATGGAAGGCATTTATTTAGCATATTTAAAATGGCCATTGCTAAGCGAATTTTTAGATCAAAATAGCTGCTAGCAACTATTTTGGGTTAGATATTTATTTATCCAAAATAAACCAAATAAACAATTCTGCGTAAAATAGGTAACGTATGTAACACAGAAAATATTATGGCAGAGGTTGGTAAAAGTTTTTTGTGAAAATATTAGAGTAAGTCTACAGCCCTAACATAGGCCTATAATAGTAATGGAGAAAGGTACTATTCAAGCACATTTGCACTAATATCTTAAAAGAAAGAGAACAACTCAACAAAATGACGACAAAGAATGTATTTATTATAGATGGTAAAATATTGAATGGCTTATTATGGTTTATAACAATCAAGTCACAAGTGTTTTTAACCCATTTGAGAAGGCCCATTGTGTGCATTGATTAAACGTGTGAGAAGGCCCATTGTGTTCCATTTACAGAGATACACCAGCGGGTCATTGGTGTTTTGTCTCTTGATACTGGTTTGATCAGATAGAACAATCTATTTCAGTTTCACAACGGGTCATTGATGTCTTGTCTCCTGTCATACTGGTCTGATCATAATTGGATCGCCGGAAGTCACTCTGATGTTTACGCCAAAACAGGCAGCGCAGTAGGATGGCACGCAATGTCCGCCGGAAGTTAGGATTGACGGCACAATAGAGGAGGAAGTTACAGCAGAAGTTGAGCGCCTGTAGAACGTTGACCACAGAAGCTACGACTACACCTGCAGAACCCCAGCTCTTATATGGATTGATGTACTTCAGTAATTCTGCTGGCACCACCAACAAAAAGAACATGACCACCATGACCACCAGTGTCAATGTCACACGCTGACTAGTGTCCTTCACCTTCTGACTTCTGTTTGAAAGGCGTGTTCGTTCTTCACGAGCGCGTCTGAGACCTCTGACAATATGACCGTTACAGAATGCTAAGATAATCAGAGGCACAAAACTGGCAAGCATAGGCCACACCCACCGGATGTAAATACCAAGCGCATGCGTGGTACGCGGTCCCCATCGCTCACCCATTTCCTGCAGAGTGACGCCGTCTACCGTTTGACAGTCTTTGACTTGCAGCACAAGAAAGTGGGGTAGAGTGAAAAGAATAGAAAGAAGATATGTAGTGCAGACAGCTATCATGGTGTTAGTGCCAGTGAGGAGATGCCTAGCTTTTAGTGGTCGAGTGACCACCAGTAGTCTATTCACAGAAATGACCACTACTAACCAGGCACTGATCATCAGGAACACATTGATCATTCCTACACCATAGAGCTTGTAGTAAAGGCGGAACACACCAGCCGGTGGTGTGATATGCTGCTGACCTGTAGCTAGAGGGGAGGGTAATACAGTGAGACAAAAAAGGAGATCACTGATGGCCAGAGATGCTAAGCCATACGTAGCGGATCTCTCTAGCTTCTCCAGCCCACTCAATAGCTTTTGACGAGTAAGTACCAGTAGGGATAGAGAGTTACCTACCACTCCCAGTACACAGACCGCGGGCAGGATGGCTTCCACGGAATGCCAGCCGTCACTAGGTGTCTCTGAAGCCGACGCGCTGAACAACATCTCATTGCTCCATGAAGTACTGCCATCATCATATCCATTGTCAATGTAATCTCCGGGTAGCTCAGAGGCTATGTACTCGGGGTCACCTGTCACATTCTCTGTCATTTCATCCCTCAGTAGCATACTGTTATTACTGTAATCATAAGTATATGAAGGTACAGTGTCATTGTAGTCGGCAAATAGCGGCCCGTCATCAAAGTAGAACATTCTGCTCACACAGAATGGTAGGCTGCTGAACTCCATAGTCAATACAAGCACTGCGTATGTTACAATAGGGAAATCACACAAATTCTAGTAGACATGTCTGGTTTATTCCAGGCGATCACAGAATACGATCCTTATTTTATAAAATCAGAATTCAACGGAGATGACAAGATGTTCCGTATTCATCACGTAGTCCTCCAAGTGAGACATTAAAAGAGAACAGTAAGCACATTGGCCAATGTGTCTCGTCAATGACGGCTGTCAATGATATCAGATAAGCTGCCTCAGTCAAATGTCACAACAGAATAGTGGGATCCAGACAATTTTATGATACTAGGTAGAACTCTTCCACGATGCCTTCTCTTAGAATCACAATAATGTCTGAAATGGAAGCAAAGAAATCAGTATTATATTATTGCTAAAACTATTTTGCCTGTTTTTAACCCTTCAACCGCCGGTGTCGTATATATTCGGGTTTTCATTTTTATTAGCACATTAAATACCACTTTTTAAATAATATGTTAAAGAGAAAATATGACATCAATCAGCACTATTTAAAAACAGTTGACCTCCATTTTTTCAAATCTGAGCAATTTTCACTCACTTGAAGTTGTGGATCGCGTCAGCGAGACACAACTTCAAGTGAGTGAAAATTCAGATTGAATTATTTGGAGGTTATAGGGTTAAGCATTATTCGTATATTCGCATAATTATCACACCATCACACATTATTATATCATATACGCATGTCAAGCTCTTTTGTAAGTTTAGCTAGTTATCACAATAGCTGCCTAATGGGTTGTTATGATGAATTGAGGTAAACTGCATATTCATAACAATCTTCTGGCATAAATGGCGCGCTTTATGGCAACCCTTGGACCTCCAAGGATCAAATTGTAAATTCAAAATGTTACTTTCCAGATTGCATTCCACTTTTTTATCGATTCATTTACACAACAGAATGTACTAATTGGTAGGCTAAAAAGTACTCACTGATCTAAGATCCTAATGCCATTATCTCGCTCTCCACACCCTTCGGGTTCCTTTTACTTTTTTGTAAATAGGCAATTTGATAAATATAGATAATAAATCATTTCACAGCTTTCTCCCTGAAACTAAAATGTGCTAAAAAGAAGTCGACTTCAAAGGGTATTTTGAAAATGTCTCCCCACTTATATTTTTGTAGATTGCTTTCTGAATAGTTTGCCATAAACTTTAATTATGTTGCAATTTGTTCTAGTCTGGGTCTTTTTAGATCGCACATTGACTGAACTAAATGGTAGTACTGACTCCCCGGCAGAGGTCTTCGGACTTGATATCAGACTATAAAAAACCTGCACCTGCACCTTTTACTGACTCACAGTTGTGGGTATCTCAGCGACAACATCAGATCCGCTATCTATTCATGTAATCTCATCACATGTACAGCTTGGTGCCCAGTGTTGATTTTTTTAACAAGCTCTTTCTTTTTATTACCTCAGTGATTGTGTCTATAAAGTGAGGGGACAAGAGGTCGTGTTCACTTTGACTGGGGCTCATGCAGCACGGCAGCTTGTCTACGACCTATTGCGTGTCATCAATGTCTGAGGCTTAATCACAATGTAACCAGGCAGGCGTAAGAAGAGGCAGAACGAAAAACTCACCCGACAACAAACCATGATAACATCTGAGAGATAAATGAGAACAGTTTAGCCTTGGTAACCAGCCACGTAGAAGGACAATAAGGGTGAAGTAATAGGCTGGGCAAAGTCTGCACACGTCCTACCATAATAACTGGGCTGCATTGGTACAATGTGTGACACATGTTTGATGGGCGGCATTGGTACAATGTGTGACACATGGCTGATGGGCGGCATTGATACAATGTGTGACACATGTCTGATGGGCGGCATTGGTACAATGTGTGGCACATGTCTGATGGGCTGAATTGGTACAATGTGTGACACACGTCTAACTGCGCGGCATTGGTACAATGTGTGACACGTGCCTGGCATGTCTGATGGGCGGCATTGGTACAATGTGTGACACATGTCTGATGGGCAGCATTTGTACAATGTGTGACACATGACTGATGGGCGGCATTGCTACAATGTGTGACACATGGCTGATAGGCGGCATTGGTACAATGTGTGACACATGGCTGATGGGCGGCATTAGTACAATGTGTGACACATGTCTGATGGGCGGCATTGGTACAATGTGTGGCACATGTCTGATGGGCGGCATTGGTACAATGTGTGACACATGACTGATGGGCGGCATTGGTACAATGTGTGGCACATGTCTGATGGGCGGCATTTGTACAATGTGTGACACATGACTGATGGGCGGCATTGGTACAATGTGTGGCACATGTCTGATGGGCGGCATTGGTACAATGTGTGACACATGACTGATGGGCGGCATTGGTACAATGTGTGGCACATGTCTGATGGGCGGCATTGGTACAATGTGTGACACATGTCTGATGGGCAGCATTTGTACAATGTGTGACACATGACTGATGGGCGGCATTGGTACAATGTGTGGCACATGTCTGCTGGGCAGCATTTGTACAATGTGTGACACATGACTGATGGGCGGCATTGGTACAATGTGTGGCACATGACTAACTTGGCAGCATTTGTACAATGTGTGACACATGTCTGATGGGCGGCATTTGTACAATGTGTGTTACATGACTAACTTGGCAGCATTGGTACAATGTGTGACACATGTCTGATGGGCGGCATTAGTACAATATGTGTCACGTGTCTGATGGGCGGCATTGGTACAATATATGATACATGGCTGATGGGCAGCATTGGTACAATGTGTGACACGTGCCTGACATGTCTGATGGGCGGCATTGGTACAATGTGTGGCACATGTCTGATGGGCGACTTTGGTACAATGTGTGTTACATGTCTAACTTGGCAGCATTGGTACAATGTGTGACACGTGCCTGACATGTCTGATGGGCGGCATTGGTACAATGTGTGTTACATGTCTAACATGGCAGCATTGGTGCAATGTGTGACACATGTCTGATGGGCGGCATTGATACAATGTGTGACACAAGACTGATGGGCGGCATTGATACAATGTGTGACACATGTCTGAAGGGCGGCATTGGTACAATGTGTGACACATGTTTGATGGGCAGCATTTGTGCAATGTGTGCCACGTGCCTGACATGTCAGATGGGCGAAATTGTTACAATGTGTGACACATGTCTCATGGGCGGCTTTTGGTACAATGCATGTGTGACACCTGTCTGATGGACGGCATTGGTACAATGTGTGACACATGTCTGATGGGCGACATTGCTACACTGTGTGACACATGTCTGATGGGTGGTATTGGTACAATGTGTGACACCAGTCAGATGGGCGGCATTGGTACAATGTGTGACACATGTCTAATGGGCGGCATTGCTACAATTTGTGACATGTGCCTGACATGTCTGATGGGCGGCATTGCTACAATGTGTGATACATGTCTTATGGGTGGTATTGGTACAATGTGTGACACCAGTCAGATGGGCGGTATTGGTACAATGTGTGACACATATCTAGTGGGCCGCATTGCTACAATTTGTGACACGTGCATGACATGTCTGATGGGCGGCATTGGTACAATGTGTGACACATGTCTGATGGGCGACATTGCTACAATTTGTGACACGTGCCTGACATGTCTGATGGGCGGCATTGCTACAATGTGTGATACATGTCTTATGGGTGGTATTGGTACAATGTGTGACACCAGTCAGATGGGCGGCATTGGTACAATGTGTGACACATGTCTAATGGGCGGCATTGCTACAATTTGTGACATGTGCCTGACATGTCTGATGGGCGGCATTGCTACAATGTGTGATACATGTCTTATGGGTGGTATTGGTACAATGTGTGACACCAGTCAGATGGGCGGCATTGGTACAATGTGTGACACATATCTAGTGGGCCGCATTGCTACAATTTGTGACACGTGCATGACATGTCTGATGGGCGGCATTGGTACAATGTGTGACACATGTTTGATGGGCGACATTGCCACAATTTGTGACACGTGCCTGACATGTCTGATGGGCGGCATTGCTACAATGTGTGATACATGTCTTATGGGTGGTATTGGTACAATGTGTGACACCAGTCAGATGGGCGGCATTGGTACAATGTGTGACACATATCTAGTGGGCGGCATTGCTACAATTTGTGACACGTGCCTGACATGTCTGATGGGCGGCATTGCTACAATGTGTGACACATGTCTGATGGGTGGTATTGGTACAATGTGTGACACCAGTCAGATGGGCGGCATTGGTACAATGTGTGACACATGTCTGATGGCGGCATTGGTACAATGCGTGGCACATGTCTGATGGGCGGCATTGGTACAATGTGTGTCACATGTCTGATGGCGGCATTGGTACAATGCGTGGCACGTGTCTGATGGGCGGCATTGGTACAATGTGTGTCACATGTCTGATGGCGGCATTGGTACAATGCGTGGCACGTGTCTGATGGGCGGCATTTGTACAATGTGTGTCACATGTCTGATGGCGGCATTGGTACAATGCGTGGCACGTGTCTGATGGGCGGCATTGGTACAATGTGTGACACATGTCTGATGGGCGGCATTGGTACAATGTGTGACACATGTCTGATGGCGGCATTGGTACAATGCGTGGCACATGTCTGATGGGCGGCATTGGTACAATGTGTGTCACATGTCTGATGGCGGCATTGGTACAATGCGTGGCACGTGTCTGACATGTCTGATGGGCGGCATTGGTGCAATGTGTGTTACATGTCTAACTTTGCAGCATTGGTACAATGTGTGACACGTGCCTTACATGTCTGATGGGCGGCATTGGTACAATGTGTGACACATGTCTCATGGGCGTTGGTACAATGCATGTGTGACACATGTCTGATGGGCGGCATTGGTACAATGTGTGACACATGTCTGGTGGGCGGAATTTGTACAATGTGTGACACTTGTCTGATGGGCGGCATTGGTACAATTTGTGGCACATGTCTTACTTGGCAGCACCATTGTGTGAACCATGTTCGATTGGCGGAATTTGTACAATGTGTGACACATGTCTGATGGGCGGTATTGGTACCATGTGTGACACATGTCTGATTTGCGGCATTGGTACAATGTGTGGCACATGTCTGACTTGGCAGCATTAATGTGTGACACACGCTCGCTGGGCGGAATTTGCACAATGTGTGACACATGTTTGATGGACGGCATTGCTACAATGTGTGACACATGTCTGATGGGCGGCATTTGCACAATGTGTGACACATGTCTCATTGGCGGCATTGGTACAATGTGTGGCACATGTGTGATAGGCGGCATTTGCACAATGTGTGGCACATGTCTGATAGGCGGCATTGGTGTAATGTGTGACACATGTCTGGTGGGCGGCATTGGTACAATGTGCGATGTCTGATGTCACATTTTGTCATTGGATATATTCAGGATAAAGCAGATGTGAAGATTAGAGTTTTGTCATTAAATGTAACGTAATATAAAGCACTGAAAGTCAATATTTTAAAACATACTTTTCGTAAACAGTTCGTAGTTTGTAACGTTCAGTTTCCTGCACATGTGTCTGATTATGAGCATGCTAATGTCTGCCGACCTCATTAATAAATCTGGCATCTGGTATCACTATATAAAATATATAAAAAAAACTACTTGTTGCAAGGAGCAATCATGAGGTCAAACGTCCGGATGGGATACACTTACCAGTTACATTATGTCGACCTCCTGAAATAACAAAATTATCATTATTATAGTTATGAACAGCTTAAAAATACCACTCTTGCCACATTTTGTCATTGAATATATTCAGAAAACATAGACCCAACCTTAGATCTGTCATCACTATATCAAGTTATAAAAAAAACTTACATTGCTGCATGAAGAACTTCTAAGTTCAAAAGTCCGGATGAGGCACTCTCAGTTACATTATGTTTGACCCCTTGTAATAACAAAATCTCAATTTGTAACGTTAGAAACAGTTTTATTGCGGTACCACTGTTGCCAATTTGTGTCATTGAATATATATATATATATTCAGGAAACATATATGAAGTTTTGATATTTTCGACGAAATAAATCTAACCTTAGAGGTCAACAGCTGCTGGGTTTTTTTTATATATTTTCACTGTTCACCAAGGCGTAACCCTCAGTATCCATTCTATGTACAGTTATACAGATATACGCATCATAGATTCTTGTGTTTGTATCTTGCGTTTGTTTGATTTTGATATCCCTATGTGTTATATGGGAAACCATGACCTGTCACCTTCAGGGTGTATGAAGTCAAAAGTCAGGATGGGGTATTCCCCCAACGTTAAAATTACTATACATCAGTATAGTGTATGAGTTAGTTTTCAAGAGATGTATGGTGTAAACAGAAACGGGAATGGAGAGGGGTGTAGACTAATCTAGTACCGTTTCCTCCGTCCGTGCACATGTGTCAGATGCACAAGCTAAATTAAGAAAACATTCAGGGGTGGGCTTTTCTGCAACAACGCATGCCAAATGGGAGGCTTACTATGGAACATCTGAGGCTCAGAGTCTCTTATTTGAGAAATTCTAGTGAGAACTCACCCAGTGATAAAAATTGAAGCTGGACTATTTTGAGGAACTACTTGTTTAGGTTGAATTATACACAGGGAAAAGATAGTAAAGGTAATTTGTATTTTTAGCCAATATGCTAAAAACATATATAAATCTAACAACAGGGTTGGGGTCGATTATAATCATAATCGTTGATTACGATTTTTAATCGATTACATTGTAATCATATTCATAATCGTAATCTTATTTTTTGAAATTGTGTAATCATGATTATAATCGTAATCGAGAAAAAAAGATGACCTGTAATCGTAATCATAATCGTAATCGATATTCTAAAAGCACTGTAATCATGATTATATTAAAGCGTAATTATGATTATTTATAGTATATATCACAATAAATAATATATCACTTGAAGCGATTTTTATAATTGAAAAAAAAATAATTCAACTTTTTAGAACAGTTTGGGAAATTTCGTTATGTACATACATGGGCATATATGTGTGTGTTTTCGCTCAGGCCTATGCGTAAATGCATATATATTTATGAATGGGGATTATCAGCGCAAGACATACAGCTTGTGTTGGTTTGATGTGAGTACCTTGTCGTCGATACTGGCCCTCGCGACTCAGGTATTTTTAGTGGGGGTCGCCAAAAATGCCACGCCCTCCCTCCCCCGCTTTCGCATCTATAGTTGACTATGGTTATACAATTGATGACTAATGAGGTATATGATTATAGCCACGTTTAAAAACCTAGCACCCATTGCATACCAGCATCCAGATAAAATGTAAAAAATGGTACATGTCATTATTATCTCTGGTTATTAACTTTGGTTGACGGAAAGGGATCGAGACGACCTTTGCGAGGCCCGTCAACCATATTAGTGAATTAAAAATATATAATAAAATAATAAGTTGTAACATTGCTGTAGGCAGACATCTCCAGAGTGTGAACGGTTAATTGCAAATAACATCATCGTGTGGTCACTTAGATTAACCCTTTAGGAGAGACTTTATCTATCTGTCTATATTTAAGTGAATAATTTATTGTTTTGTCGTTCTCAACCAATTAAAACTGTCCGGAGCAATAATAATATATATTTCTGGGTATTTTTGTTTTATTTTAAAGATTAAAGTTATGGCTACAGCTACTATTCGGTTTCAAATAGGCCTATATATATATTTTGCGATAACCTTCACCTGATGCTTAGCAGTGAAATATAAATATATTATCACAATTTATATTGGAAGATCTATATATAAATGCTAACATAGGGGGGGGGGGAGACAATAATGGCATGTTTACATCGTCTTGAAAACAGTACATACCGTGTTGCATGTCCTAGGAAACAAGGCTTGTAGAACCGTATAATGTAACCAGACGTAAAATGTAACCGGTTACATTATACGGCGCCGTATAGTGTAACCGGTTACATTTTACGGCGACTGGGTACATTATGCGGTCACAGCGTCAACGTATAATGTAACCAAGGAAACAAGGTACCATACGACCGTATAATGTAACCAGTGCCGTATAATGTAACCGAGATAGTTTTCCAAAACGTATATGTTTTGGGGATTATACTCTGGAAAGTTTTATTATAACTAGTATGTTTAAATTAAACTGAGTGAGTTGTTAAGTTTCGTGTTTACTGGGAAGGGCCAATAGTGGAGCTTAGGTACCCACGGATGTTCAGCGATAATGAATAGTCTGTCTTGAAATAATTACATGGCTGGATGGATATGAAGATGGATGAATGATTGGATGGATGGGTGGATTAATGAACGAATGAATGAATGAATACATGAGTGAATGAATGATCTGGCATGATAAGGCATGACTAAAAAAAATTGTTGCAGTTTTTTTTAGGTTGGTTCTATATTGACTGGACTATAATATACCGATGACACTGGCAATATGCATGACATGAGGGACGCATAACTAATTACGGCTCTTTTTTTCAGAGGCTTCAAAAATGTCATGGTTCCAATCAATTCATAATAATTTAATTATCATTTCAAATGTTTGAACTTACTTTTTCTATTTATTGAATGACCTTATTCATCAGCTAGAGAGCTAGCCGTTCTACGTTGCCACGCGAAGCGAAAGCGTTTTATATCTGCTTACGTTAAGTGATCATATATCATGTATATTGCCTTTTGGATTTGCAGAGCAGTACGGTGCTCTTGTGATGAATGACAATCGACATGTAGGCCTATGCACCAACCTATAATGCCATTAAGTAGTTGTTTTTATCTACGAGGAAAAAATGTGAGCCATCAGATTTGGTGGCTTTGCGAAAACAATCAGTCCAAATTAAAACGCAAATTACATTTATATCGATGTGGATATAAATAACTGTTGACATGCCATCACTGATCAATGAATCAATCAATTCAAGTTTCTTAAATAAATAATTTAAAAAATGCCCTTTCAGTGTGGGCAAATGCGTTCATATCCCAAATAAAGCACCTATTATGAAGTAGAATGCCTAACATATCTAGTTGTTAAATGTTAGAATATTTGTCATTTATCTGAAGCTGAAATTTGCGTCACCAACGCTCGTTTGAAATGAATGAAAAATGCTAACGAACAATGCAGCACTTAAACAGTTAAACAACTTTAGTTATTTAAATAGATAGACCTGTTTTATGGTTTTCGTCTCCATCGCTATTCATCACAACAGTAATAATAGTTTCGTTCATCCTCTTTTTCGATATTAAAAAATATGTCGTAGTATCGACCTGTGAGAATGTAGCCCTTCAGACTATAGACCTGTCAGAATATAACATAAACCTGTCAGACTATCGACCTCCTTGTCGAACTGTCGACCTGTATCTGTGCCACCCTTCCTGTCTCAAGTGAACATCTAGCGAAGGCACTTTCACTTAAAAAAATGATTATGCCCAATCAATGCCGGTTTATCTGTTATCGACATGGAAGAAGTCATTTTTCGATTGCAGATCGATCAAGCAAACAAAAGGAATGAACAAACGAATCAGGAATACCGACAAACAGGGGGCAAATAATGGAAAAAATAACGAGCCAACGAGTTAGCGAGTTAACGGGCACATGCTAAATGAATGAAAGAAACAAATGAACTAACGAATGAAAGAACGAACGAACAAAGAAATAGACGAACGGACGGACAGACAAGCGATCAAGCCTGCCAGACGGACATTAAAAATGAATGAGGTTTAGGGTAATGGGTTTAGGCATGGGCACCCCCTTTCCACAACCACCCCTCACACTCTACACTATGTCGTGTGGAGGGGGAGGGATGGTTGTGGAAAGGGGGTGCATATATCAGTGTATATCTAAACTCTGTCAGGAGAACCTAAGGATGGTGAGATGAATGAGATGACACTGCCGGACACATGATTCGAAATTCAAGCCCTGGTGGTCCTTTCCCAAACACGGTACATGTACCTCTCGGTCAGGGAAGCTCTCCACGATATTGAATCTTTACGAGTGAGCGAGAAAGACATATCTTGTTTCTTTGAAACCTGGATGTCAGAGCGAGCTAGGGACGAAACCTACGATCTCCGACTTTCCAAGCAGGCAGCTCTTAGTACAGGAGCATGTGTAATCCCGTGGAAATTCAGTGGTTAAAATATGCCACTTATATGAAAATGCTCAGAATAGACCACAGAATAAGAAAAAAATTGATGGAGTTCGCAAATGGGTGTCAAAAAACCGTTTATCATGTAAAATTCAAAATGGCCGCCATGAAATAACTAAAGTTATCCTATCTTAACCAATACTCTAGATAGAGACAATATTATTCCACCAAACCATATGTTTTCGGTATCAAGGAATGCAACACAATAAGCGATACATTCATTTGACATCAATATCATGCAAAATTCAAAATGGCCGTCAAGAAATTACTAAAGTGATCATATCTTCGTTAATAATTTAGATAGAGACAGAATTATTTCACCTAACCATATGTTTTCGCTATCAAGGCATACAATAAAACAAACGATACATTTATTCGACATCATTATCATGCAAAATTTAAAATGGCCGCCATGAAAATCACTGAAGTTAGCATGTACTTGTCAATAATTGAGATAGAGACGAGTTTATTTCACCAAACGACATGTTTTCGGTATCAAGGGATGCGGTAGACACACGATACCTTTAACGACATCACTACATGTATCATAAAAAATTAAAATGGCCGCCATAACATCATCACAAAAGTGTTCATATCTTCCTCAATATTTCAGACAAAGGCTTGATTTTTTGTTACCAAGGAGTACAATGGCACCGTTTTGAACTTTTCTCGCTTTAGAAATCAGGATCTTGACTGAAATACTACATCAGATAAAAAAATGATTATGCTGAATGTTATCTTGTACCCCCTCCCCCCCCCCCCCCCAAAGCACATAAGTGCATGAAACAGTGGTGAATATAATAGGCCCGTCACCCACTCTGGTATGGTGGTTTAAAAATGTTCCCCCCCTTTACAAACTTAAGAATTCAGTATTGTGGGGAGCCTATGTGAACGAGAAGTAGCGTGCTTGCTTTCTGACAGCCAGGACTCGAATTTTAAATCGTAGGTTTAGACGACAGTGTCATCAGATTCATCTCACTATCCTTGGTGGGTAATCCTGATTCAGTGTAGTCTGTTTGTCCGCGTACTCATTGTTCCATTCATTCATTCGCAGAGATAAGAATTGCTATATTATCAACACACAGCGCTGTTATTATCCTATGGAATACTTGCAGTTAGTTAATTTAAAAACACTGCAAATCACACAAAGATAAAATAATATTTTTTATAATTATATTTAACAATATAATATAATTGAATATCTGATATTACGTAGTAATTATACCTCTTGCAAGTCAATATCACATGTTAAACAAGTCATCTGTTCGTGACCCCATATTGAATTATCACAATTAGATCATCGTAGCGATAAAAGTTCTTTAAATCCTAGACATTATTAAGGCTTGTTACAAAATCTAGAAAATAATGACTTTTACTGTCTTTTCATGACCAAAATGTGTTGGGGGCTTGTCCCTTTGATTTTTCGGTTAAATTAAAGTCAATTCATGGGATCTTGAGAGCAAAATTCTTCACTTTCCCCTGACTTTGCCTAACGTTTTAACGTAAGGTGTTTTCCTTGACAACACAGGGTTATCATAAACAATCCTGACTTGTCCGGTTATTAAAGGGTGTCGTGGCAACCTTGATTAATGTAATTTTATTTTTTATATTAGCTTTATAATTTAAAGTGTATAATATACTTTATTGCCATATAACTCTACAATATTTCAACAAGTATACAATGCAGAATGGAACAATAACCTGTTATTTACCTTATAACATCGTATCCAGCTCTAATTTAGTTGTGAACGTATGTATTGTGGAATATAGGTTTCTTGCACGACAAGTGAACGGTGAAACTTGGGTGCAAAAAAATACATTTCAACGTTTAACAAGCCCAAATCTTAAGTTATGTGTATATTTTTCGGGGTTGTATAGTATCTAATCTACAACCACGGCAATGTGAACTCACAAACAAATTATTTTGACTATTCAATGATATGCACATTCGCTGGGTTATGTCAAATATTTTTTGTCACCTGAAAGTGTAATGACAATTAATTGAAGAAAAACGTTGCTATACTTTGACATTACAATGAACTTATCTTGCCTTGGGTATGGTATTTGATACACTGCAGTGTAGCCGCTAACCATGTAAACATGATTTGTACAAATATTGATACTATTTTGCTATGCCCCATTGTGTTACATTACATTACTATGTTTTAGTAATTTATAACTAAATTTATAACAGTGTCTGTTCAAGTGCTGGAAAGCAGATTTAGAAATACAATTATCAGGATAGTATGCTATGACATTGTTGTTGACCTCATGTAGGCTAATTATGATACAGGTGGTTGATGACTATACACACTAATGTTGCTAACTTGTTTAAAATAGGTAAACATGCGTCTTAGAGGTGTAGAGTATTATTAATATCTAGAACATATAAGGTCCCTGTCGTGAAGTGCACCCTCAGTGTATATGAACAATTCTACTCTCTTGTGCATCAATTTGTTCATATAGAAGTGACAGCTAATATTTTAAAAGACATTACATTCAAAACGGTGTAATTCAACATGGATCTATATGCTCTTGAGTGAGTTAAAACAGTGTTCAGTCGATCTCATGTGGATGTGGATATGCCTTAATCGTTCAGCTAAAAAGTCATGCTGTCTGGTACGTAGATGGTTGGTGTGTGCTATACATAAACAGATGTTCTACTATGTAATTAGCATTACTAGTATCGAGACATTTGATAAATAGGTGATGACATACATTTTTAAAGCTATATAATGATATACAAATAAAGATATGATGTGTTTTATTGTATTCCTTGATGCCGAAAACATGTGGTTAAATGAAATAATCCAGTCTCTATCTTAAGATGTGATAAATGTATTAAGTTCATGGCGGCCATCTTGAATGATTTACTGTATTGCATGTACATCATATCGATAACATAATATTTGGTGAAATAATATCACCTCTATCTGGATTAATGATAAATATATGATTTAGTGATTTCATGGCGGCCATTTTGAATTTTGCATGATAACAAGTGAAATAAAGTATCGGTTTTTCATTGTATTCCTTGATACCGAAAACATGGTTTGGTAAAATAATATCGCTTCTATCCTAATTATTAACGCAAATATGATCAATTTAGTGATTTCATGGCGGCCATTTTGAATTCGCATGATAATGATATCGAGTAAAAGTATCGTTTGTTTTATTGCATTCCTTGATAGCGAAAACATATGCTTTGGTGAAATAAACTCGTCTCTATCTTAATTATTAACGAAAATATGATCACTTTAGCGATTTCATGGCGGCCATTTTGAATTTTGCATGATAATGATGTCAAATAAATGTATCGTTTGTTTTATTGCATTCCTTGATACCGAAAACATATGGTTTGGTAAAATAATCTTGTTTCTATCTCAAATATTGATGAAGATATGATAACTTTAGTGATTTCATGGCGGTCATTTTGAATTTTGCCTGAAAAGATTGTCTTGACACTAATTTGCGAACTCCATCAAACTTTTTCTTATTCTGTAGTCTATTCTGAACATTTTCATATAGGTGGCATATTTAAACCATCATAATCCCACGGGAGTTTATTTATGAACACAAGCATCCCCACTATTTAACCACAGCACCAGACCTCCCGCAATCATATGACATAATCTGAGGTACAAAATTAACTTTGAATGACACAAAACCTGAAACCGAAGTATATAACTCTAAAATTGTAGGGTTTAACTTAATTAAACTGGCCCACCCATGTTTTGTCTATCGCTTGAGCCATATCTGGTTTGTCTCACATAATTTAATTAAAGACACGTCACGGAAAACCGACAAATATAAATTTACACCGCTTTTTAAATATGGTCTCACCACACTAAAATAATAACAAGCCGAAATCACGGCAGGTGTCTAATGATGAAAATATTTTTAATGCGGCTGTTCCAAACTTTAATTAAAAACAAATGCAAAAGAGGTTACACTTGTGTGGATACTTAATCAGTACACGATGTCTCCTTCATACAGAATATCATATATAACTGTTTCGTGATAATCTGGCGAGGATACAGTTGGTTAAAATGATATGTGTCTGGTCTGTGAAAGAGGGTATGAGTTTTAGCCTAATTTGACCTGTGGTGACATTTTTAGACGCTAGGGGGTGTAGATGAAGATCTGTCTGGGTAGAAAACCAATATTGCATCTGTTTTTTGAAAAAAACACAGCCCATGCTTTATCATGATATGCGACACTAGATGGTTGGGAAGGCAAAGAGAAGTAAAATCGGCCCTTGGAATTCAGACAGTTCACATGCAGAAATATCAATGGGACTGGCATTTAGGGTGGTGAGACCATATGATAAATTGATTTCAGAAATAACTAAATGAAGACATGTCTCTTTTGAAAAGAGTACTTGGGCTTCCGCGAGCTTCGGCGTGATAGGAACAGTGCTAAACCACTACACGAGGAACCCGTCCTGATTTGATTTGGAGGATTAAAGTACTGCAATGAAAATATTTTACTACCATCAATTAGTTTTAAAAAGTGTCCTTTTATATCAAGACTGTTTTCTCTCGGATAAATGGGGCCAATAAAAAGAGCGGTTACATTATACGTCAGTGCTGGTTACAAATTACGTTTTTCCCTGTGACCGCATAATGTAACCAGACGCATAATGTAACCGGTTACATTATACGTCTGGTTACATTATACGGTTCTACAAGCTGCCCAGCAAACACAGCTTGTTGATCCAATATTGGCCTAATGTTGGGCCAGCGACGCAAATGGTTGCCCAACAATGGGCCAATATTGGATCAACAATATTGGATCAGCATCTCGTGTTTTCAAGATGGTAGGCCCCATAGGTATTATATAATATAGGAGGGACGCTCCTCGCGATGATCAATTGTTTGCACAGCAATCAGGCGCGACTGCTACTTGCAGCAGCTGCTATTTGTCTAATCTGCTACATGCCTAAGACAATGTAAATGTACAATGTGTAGGGCCTATATCTAAGTACATTTCAATTTCAGTTGTTGTTATTTATAGTTTGTTATAGTATGTCATTATTATTAATAAGAATTTCTAAGATAATTTTAATCACCCGTAATCGTGACTGTAATCCCGAAATATGATTAATTTAATCGTAATCATAATCGTAATCGACAAAAAAGAGTGTAATTAAAATCGTAATCGATAATTCCTGCTGACATGTAATCATAACCGTAATCGTAATCATCAATTGTAATCGTCCTCAACCCTGTCTAACAACACCAAGAAGAGTGTCTGGCGCAGCAAGCCGGGGCATAATTGTGTTTGTCACAATGCCATGTGAGCCACAGCCATCTGCGAAAAATATCAGCTAGTCCATTATTGAGCTTCGTATGACATGACTTGTCTTAGTATCTCAAAAATTTGTTACCTCCCTTTTTTTCTCAGACAATGCAAAGGAAAATGATAAATCACCTTTTGATATCACCAATATCACCCCAAGATTCTGTAATGCTTGAAATTGTTCAACAACTCAAGCACCCTTAGATCCGTATTTGAGGTTGCATCAAGCAGCATTTGTGGAGGAGGACGTTTCAAGAGCAAAAATAGTTTTGTTTAGTGCAGTATGGAGCCAGTTCCTGAATATTTCATGTGATGACCAAAATCAACTGCAGAGTATATATAAGAAACACATAAATAAAAAAATTGTTCTCCGAAATGCAAGTATTTTATTTGAAGTAGTAGTTTGTTGGCCAGACGTAGATCTTTTGATGACAAAAATGTCTTTTGGATAGATTAAAGATTCAAGATTATTTATTGTAGGGGAGGCTTGGGAGAGTTGGGCCACTTTTTATATTTTGACACCGTTTGCTTTTCCCATTTGTCATATTGTACTGTTTCCTGTGGTTTTGTGAAGTACAGACCATGCCAAACAATCTGAACTTCATTTTAGTTTATATGCATTATGTTGCATTCAGAAAAAAATGCGATTATAAAAAGATGTTCTCGTGACCCAGCTCTCCCAAGGAGTGGGGAGACTTGGGCCATGCTCGGGGAGACTTGGGCCATACCTGGGAGAGCTGGGCCATATAGAGTATGTCGGTACAGATACGTCAAAATAGACACAACACAATAATAAACCAAGAACAATTTAATTATAAACATCTTAACCACTATAGTCATGGATAAAACAAATTATCGTTGTATGGCCCAACTCTCCCATATAGTGGCCAAACTCTCCTTAGGTGAGAGAGCTGGACCATGACCCAACTCTCCCATAGTGTCCCAATTCTCCCACATTTGACTGCCCCAACTCTCCCTATATCCCCCTTTTTTGTTAAAATCAAAATCACAGAATGGCTTTTGACGATATTGATTCCTTAAATGCCTTGATGACAGAGGCGTATCATAGGTATATTGTACACTTCAAAAAAACATTCCACTATGTACTATTGATATGCTAACAAACTGCTTACCTTCGAGTCAATTTTTTACATTTTTTTCAATATAATCGCTTTCTTGACACAAAATCGTCACTGAACATGGGCTCAATAAGCTGGTCACATCAAACAATAGGTAATGTATCGTTGATTCGTTAGACGGCAGCACTTGGTCATAATGCTTCACGTTACTGTGATATCGGGGGTGGCCCAACTCTTCCCGTGACCCAACTCTCCCAAGCCTCCACTACATCAACACAGCATTGACATTAATCATGTTATTATAATGAAAATGCTAATACATATTAAACTGATCGATACTATAGAAAATATACAATACCTAATTCAACAACATACATAATAATCAATGAGAATATTGATAAACAATATGACAAAGAGGACAGAATATCGGGTGACATTATATGGGGCAAGACAGTGAATGTAGCATATGTATAGTTATGTGTATAGTTATGCGCGAGCCATCAATAATTCCTGTGGTGGTGTTTATGTTGTTTGTGGCTGTATTAATTAGTTTACATGCATATAGATGAATGTTTGTTTGTGTTATCAATTGACTCAAGTTACCATATGCCATCTAATATTCAGAATTTGCCACGATCATAATATTATGCCAGATCGGCCAGATCAGTATATGCATGCTGAATCCAATCATATTCACTGCAATCATATTCACAGAAAGTCCTACTTTATTCACTTGGATAATTGGCGCCATCCAACATCAGGCTGTAGCATTGCAACAAGCCCAGTGATTTAACTGTGAAATAATTGTGAGTTGTGAGTCGAATGTAACATACCGCTCAGCCAACGATATATTACTACTACTCTCTGCATAATGTAAATCTCATATAAATATGTTTGACTGGTTTATGCCTTACAACCATTATGCTGTCATCTGACATTATTTGTGTGACTTTTTGAACATGTTTGTTACACAGTTATTTCACAGACACGATTTACCGGGTAAGTGTCTAATCTTACGTTCTAATCCTCACCATGCCCATTAAAAGTATAATAACATGGGGAAAAAGTAGAAATTCAAGATGGCCGCCGCAACATTGTCAAAATTTCGCACCATTTTACAAATAATCTATGAGCACACGCTCTATTCTATATCTGTGTGAAAACCTCCATGAGCGGTATGATTTATTTCCGAGACGTCTTATGAGTCAAGATCAGATTATTAATGCTTGATTTGTTAAGTAATTAATATTTATGGCCGATTACAAAATGGCCGCCGTGAAATCAATGAATACTCCTAAAATGCTTTATTGAACATGTTGTGCATAATATAATGGTCATTTCAAAAACACGGTCTTGGTATTTAATTTTGAATTTTAATTTTAAGTGAATCCACTAAAAGTAATGTTAAGTACTTTCTAAGAATCTAAGATTGCAGCAGAGAAAATGACAAGAAAATATGCGTTTGTTCAGCTTTGGCTCCGGTGACCTAAAGCCTTGTTCAGTTCCCTTTAATTATTGTAATTGTTAAACATGTACAACGTAATAATTATTATCGAAACACTGTTTTGGTGTTTACTCCAGTGATCACATCAACTTTATCTCAGCCACTACAAAAGTTATCTTGGCCACCAAAGAAGCGATCACATCCACTTTGAAAAAGATCTAAGCCACTACAAAAGTGATCTTGACGACTAAATAAGTGACCATAGCCACTTTAAAAGTTATCTCAGCCACTGCGAAGGTGTTCTTGGCCACTAACAAACTGATATCAGCCACTGCAAAAGTTATCTGAGCCACTACAAAGTGATCTTAGCAACAGAAGGAGTGATCACAGCCCTTTTAAACAATTATATAAACCACTACAAAGTGATCTTGACTACTGAAGAAGTGATTACAACAATTCTAAAAGCTATCTCAGCCATTACAAAGTGATCTCAACCACCGAAGAAGTGATTACAACCATTATAAAAGTTATCTCAGCCACTACAAAAGTGATCTTGACCACTGAAGAAGAGATCACAGCGACTTTAAAATTTATCTCAGCCAATACAAAAGTGATCTTGGCCACTGAATAAGTGATCACAGCCACTTTAAAAATTATCTAAACCACTACAAAAGTGATCTTGACCACTGATGAAGTGATCACAACCACTCTAAAAGTCTAAAAGTCATCTCAACCACTACAAAATTGCTCTTTCTCACCGAGGAAGTGATAAGAGCCAATTTAAAAGTTATCTCAGCCACTACAAAAGTGATTTTGACCAATGAAAAAGTGATCACAACGATTTTAAAAGTTATCTCAGCATCTACAAAAGTGATCGTGGCCACTGAAGAAGTGATCACAGCCACTTTAAAAAATATATTTTGATCGCAGTCCCTTTAAAAGTTATGTTAGCCACTACAAAGGTGATCTTGGCCACTAACAAACTGGTGTCAGCCACTAAAAAAGTTATCTAAGCCACAACAAAGTGATCTTAGCGACTGAAGAAGTGATCACAGCGACTTTAAAAATTATCTCAGCCACTACAAAAGTGATTTTGGCCAGTGAAGAAGTGATTACAACCATTCTAAAAGTTATCTCAGCCACCACAAAAGTGATCTTTGCCACCGAAGAAGTGATTAGCACCACTTTAAAAGTTATATCAGCCACTACAAAAGTGATCTTGACCACTGAAGTGATCACAGCGATTTTAAAAGGTATCTCAGCAACTACAAAAGTGATCTTGGCCAGTGAAGAAGTGATAACAGCCACCTTGAGAATTATGTAAGCCACTACAAAAGTGGTCTTTGTTACTGTAGTATAATCCAAAATAACAAATAGGCCTACGGGAATTTCGTCCCTATGCCTCGCTTAACTGGTAAATGCGCAGCACATGAAATAAAAAAAACTTGTGCAGTTCTAGTCTATGGACATGTTTACATCATTTAATATGGTCATATGAAGAAACCATAAAGAAAATTACCGATTTTTTAAAGATTTTAGCCTGATTTCGTCGCTTTAAGATATTACATCAAAACCGTGTTTATGATATGACTATCAGGTAAGCAATGTTCAATAATGCATTTATTTAACGGCGGCCATTTTGAAATCGACATAATGATTAATTACTTAACAAATCAAGAATTAATCACTTGATTTTGACTTAATATATGCCTCTGAATCAAATAATACTGCTCACTAAGTTTTTCGTACAGAACATAACGTGTGCTCATGAACTATTTTCAAAAGTTTCGAAAATATTATTTTCCATTTTTACGGAGGCCATCTTGGATTGAATAACATATTCTAGCACTTAAAATATACATGGATATATTCAGTGGATTCATTCAGCATTAAAATATAGGAGTGGACACAAAAGCCGTGTTTCCGAGATAAAAATTAAGCAAGCCATGTTGAATTATACATTTGAAGATTAAGCATTGATTTCACGGTGGCCATTTTAAAATCGGCCTTATTGATTAATTACTCAACAAATCAAGCACTAATCATATGATTTTTACTCAAGGGTTGTCTCTGAATCAAATGACACCGATCGTGGGGGTTTTCTTAAAACATTTTCAAGAAAATGTGAAATTTTGAACATTTTCTTGATCATTTTTGCAGCCATCTTGGATTGAGTCACATTCCAGCATTAGTAAATACTTGTACGAACAATACAATGTAAGATTAGACACTCAAACCGTGTTTGTGATTCGAAATTTAAGAAAACCCTGTTCAATAATACATTTGGGGAAAAACCATGAATTTTATGGCGGACATTTTGAAATTGGCCATAATGATCAATTACTTAACGAATCAAGCATAAGTAACCTTATTCTGACTTAAGGGATGTATCTGAACCAAATGGTACCGGTCATAGAGACTTTTGTGCAGAAACAAACCTGTTGTCATAAACTATATGCAAAAAAATGAAAAAATTAAATTTTTTGAAGACAAATTGCATTTTGCGACATATTTACAATATCCAAAATAGCTCTTAGAGGTAGGATGCTAGTGCAAAAATTATATTATTTTTTACTATTTTATCTCCACAGATATATGACCTGATCAATAGAAAAAACTATATCCAAAAATATATAATTTAAATGGCCAAACATTATAATAGAATGAGAATGACGCGAAAAGCATATTTTAGCAAATATTTTCTCTAAAAATCGGGCAGGTGTACAAAAGTGTCAAATTCTCAGCCCGTCCCCGATTTCTGGCAATGTC